>JAGPNP010000034.1:0-33247 GCA_019425755.1 Amaranthus cruentus
AGCTCTTCAATGTAGAGCTGCTCTTGCTGGGACAGAGCTCGCTTATGCTCAGCATCAATGAGCACAGCTTGGATTGTTTCAACGGTTTTCTTGAGTTGTTCGAGTTTGGGTTTGCAGTCAAAGCTAGAGCAAAAATCTCTAAGCTGAGAGCATTGAAGTGATGCTAACAGTGTCTGAACAACAGACATAACAGTTCCAACATCCATTTTTTGTGTTTAGAAGATACAGAGGAAAAGAAGTGAAGAGTGTGTTTTGGCAAAGAGAGAGATAATGCTGGGAAATGGGTGGTGTTAGCTTCTACGTAGTTCTTCTGAAAATTTCAATAATTGAGTAAAAACATCTTTTGGTCAATTGGTCCACGTACTCCTTTTTTTTCCACACGATTTTTGAGAATTTGATAATGTAGAAGTAAAAACTTGAGTTATTTACATGTCTGATGGGATATATATTAATTAATATTCTATCCTCTTTAACTCTATTTATTCCATTTGGAGCAAATAGAAAATATTCGATTGTTAAGTAAAAACTTGATATCGGTAAAAATGAGGAGAGAGAAATTGAATTCTGTGGATAAAATTAAAAGAGAGTTGAGATAAATGATTGATATTAAAAGAAATTGGTGGTTATTATTTAAAGATAGAAATAATGCAAAATGAAGACGAAATAAAATTACAATTGATGCAATATAAATGGGACAAAAGGAGTATTTTCAAGCAATATTTTAACTCTTGATATTGCTAATTGTGCATAATTAAAAATTAAGCTATTCTTGTGACATACCACCTCTTAGTGATATGACCTCAAATAAGAAATCTATATGTTAATAATTGTATTAATTGGGTTATTTAGTTCATCTATAAAAAGCGTCTCACGGAGATACCGTCTCACCGTCTATTTATTGGACCAGGCACTCCTTTTTTTTCTACAAGTGGACCATAATTTTTTAATATTTTCAAATTGAGTTATTTTCATGTTAGATGGGATATTAATATTCTTATCTTCTATTCCACTTACTTGTCCTATTTATTCTTTCTAAAAAGTTGATATCCATAAAAATGAATAGAGAGGATGAATTGTGTGGATAAAATTTAAAAAAGAATTAAAATGAAAGGATGAGATTAAAAGAAAATGGTGTGTCATTGTCCAAAAATAGAAATAATGCAAAATGAGCGAGACGGAATAAAATGAAAATATGTGAATAGTACAAAGGGAGTTATTTTCTATGCTTACCGAAACGATATTTTAACTCTTAGTATCTTTAATTACGCATAACTAAAACTATATGTGAAAAGTTGATATTAATATTATTTTGAGTATTTTAAGTCGAAAAAAATTAATAGGCCTATTCACAAAATACTTGACATGATTGAAGTCTAAAATTTTAATTTATGGAGGAAAATACATAGAAATTTGGTGAGCGGAGTATTTGTTTTATTGATTGCTTTAACTCTTGAAGACGTCATTAATTGTGAATAATTAAAAATTGAGCTATTTTTGTGAGAGACCATCTCTTAGTGAGATGATCTCAAAATAAGAAATTTATATGCTAATAATTATATTAATTTGGTTATTTAGTCCATGTATGAAAAGTGTCTCACGAATTAAGATACCGTCTCTCGTATATGAAAAGCGTCTCACGGAAATACCGGTCACTCAATTAGACCAGGCACTCCTTTTTTTCACAAGTGGACCATAATTTTATAGAAGTATAATCCCATCTTCCTAAAATGGGCAACAATCATACATTCTAATAAAAAATGTAAAATTTTACAATTACAAACACTTAAAATTGCATTTTAAGTGTGACACTTGGCACAACATCAACATGCTTATAAAATGCATTATAATTAGGGGTGTTCAAAACCGGATACCGGGTCGACCCGGATCCAGAAATTCGGGTACCCGGTTTTTCGGGTACCTAAAATTGCGATCCGGTTCCGACCCGGTTTAAACCGGGTACCCGGATTCCGGATACCCGGTTTTATTAAAATGTTTTTTTAAATTATTTTTTTGTCGTTTTGTCATTCAACCATACGTTTGTTTATCTTTATTTTCACTTAAAATATTTTTTTTATATAAAATTCAAATATAAACTCTCTGAAAATCTATAAATTAATTAGTCATAAAAGATTAATTAAGAAAATAAAATAATAATATTATTATTCATGAGTTTAAGTAAGAACAATTATAAAATTCAAATACTAGCTCTCCAAAAATATTTAATCCAAGGTTAGCTTAAGAGATATCATAATATTTTTATTTACCAAAAAAAAGTAAAAAAAAAAAATCGGGTAAATTACCCGGTTTTAGAAACCGGATACCGGATAATTCGGGTCGGGTTATGATGAACACCCCTAATTATAATAGTGACACATCGCACAAAGTGCTTTTGAATTAGTACATTATATATTCTTACCTAAGTTAACATCTTCTTATTCTTTAATGTATGAGTAATATATCACAAGTAGATATTTATTTTAATTTAAATTTTCTTGAAATATTATATTCTTAAAAGCTACATAAGATTTCCAATTAAAGCTTCTTAGAATATATATTTATTTTTTTATGTTGAAAGTTTGCTAATTAATAAAGTTTCTTCACTAAAATTTTAATTTCTAAAATATTTCATCAAGAAATAAAAGATACATGATAATAAAAATTATTTTGATAATGACAAAGAATTCTTATGATAACGTTGTTGGAAAATTACTTAGATTTACCTTAACAAATAAGAGATTATTTCATTTAAAGCACTACATATATGTAATTATGTTAATAATATATAATTGCATCTCTATTTAAAATTTAGGTTTATATATAAAATTATGTTTATATATACTTTTACACTAATAATATCGTAATGTTTATATATCAAATTTAGGTTTATATATAAAAAATTATAAAAATTTAATGTTAATAACCTTTACATCGAGTCGAATCAAACAAGATCTCTCTTGACTATGTTTTGTTTTATAGATTAAAAATTAATCACAAATTAAGGGAGATAAGCATGGTTATCGAAACCGCGATCTGGATCGTAGGATCATATGAACCTACAACCCAGATCGGTGCCAGCGACTAGAATTGTGCATAGGATCGGAATCAATCGGGATCGCGCATAGGATCGGTCATGATCAGTGGTGGGATCGATCAGGCTCGTGTAGGATCGTGGGCACAATCGATAGGATCAGCACGGATCATTGGTAGGATCCGTAGTATTGTTCAAAACTACTAATTAAAATTTTATTTACTAGTATATCTATTCTTTTTTGCTTACTATATTATTTAGAAAAAATTGTTTCTAAAAAGCCAACCTTTTGGCCATCTGCAAATAAAAAGTCAACGTTTTATTTATTCAATAAAAAGACAACCTTTATCTCATTTTTGCAAATAAAGAGTCAACGTTTCATTTATTCACTATAGCAGGTAAGTTTTCAACTCTAAATTTAATGTATATAGCAAGCCTGCAAACATGGAAACTATGACCTACCCTTGTTGTTTTGATTAATAGATGAAGGGGAAGGGTTATTTTGAACAGTTAAGTAAAAAAGAAAAGAAAAAAAGTGAAAAAGTTACATATTCTAGCCGGTAACAAAGGGGTGGGTTTGTTTTGATCAACAAACTATGATAATAGTTGGGATTATTAAAAAGTAATTGATAGTTGAGATTATTTTTGGCCAACGGATGATAGTTGGGATTATTTTGAGCAAATTTTCCATTATTTTAAGAGTGATCCTTACTTCACTTTGTTTCTTTGCTAATTTGATATTGTCTTTTTGGAAGTAGTTATTAATTTGTGCTCTTTTTGTTCATTCAATATTTGTTCATTTAACATTTTGTCCTTTTTGGAGTAGTACAAGTTGTATTACACGTTTACATTTTTTATAATGCATACAATATATACCGAGTACATAACTGAAATTCCACATGGTAGTATTGAGTTTTGATGAAAATAAATGTCAGTTGTAGCATTTTTTTAAAGAAAATTCCACATGGTAGCATACAGTTTATGGACAAACTAATTGTCGTAGCATTTTCCGTTAAGTTCTTGTTAAATTCCGTTAAAAATTCATCATTTTTTAAGTTTTTTCCACATGGTAGCATCCAATTTTTGTTTAATTCATCATTTTAACATTTAATTCACCAATTTAACGTTTAATTCATCGTTTAATCTTTTAACGTCCATAAATATTGTAATAGTTTTGTTTTCATTAAAAAATGACACGATCTATTTAGAGACATTAATATTACTGGTTTAAAAATGACACGATTTATATAGCGATATTAATATTACTCATTTAAAAATGACACGATCTATTGTCATTATTAAGTTCAAAAATAAGTAGCCAAGCACTAATAAATAATTGATGTTTATAATGCAGTCACTTTTCATTTTAATAAAAGAGTTTCTAATACTCAGTTATAGTTTACCTTAATAATATTGTTAACGCTAGGGTGGTAAGTTTTCTATTTGTTTTGTATTTGATACAAATTTGAATCAAGGCAAACTAAATTCAGTTTCATATTTCAAGTACAAATTCAAATTTATTTTTTTCAAAACCAAACTACACCGAACTGAAAATATTTGGTTGGCATCTAATTAGACCGTATATCAAAATTCATGAATGAGTGTGTTGTATTTTTATTTGTATCTTTTTATACACTTTATCTTTTTATAATGTTTTTTGTTCAACCCAATTATTCAAAAAGATGTAGGAAATCAACAAATGAGACTAAAGATACATTCATGGTTTTACATAAAAACTAAAAGAAACACATTAAACCAAGTAGGAAAAAATGAAACGACAAGGCAGAACAAAATAGAAAAAAAAATTAAATTAAAAAAATTAACAGAAAATTCTTAAATGATAATCAGAAAGATAGAAGTGTATGTTTTCCAAAATTATTACATTAAGATGATTTCCGTTGATCCTAACTATAAAAAGAAAATTGATTTCCATTAATGTCGCTAAATAAATCGTGTCATTTTTTTAATGAAAACAAAATTATTACAATATTTATGGGCATTAATAAATTAAACAGTGAATTAAACGTTAAATTGGTAAATTAAATGTTAAAATGATGAATTAAACAAAAATTAAATGCTACTATGTGGAAAAACTTACAAAATAATAAAGTAAAGTAACTCAACAGATTTCTTATACTATTATGAGATATCACTTCTAAAAGAGACGACTTTAAAATAAAAAACTCAAGTTTTTTTAAATTTTTATTAATTAGGCTATTTAGCCCCATAGATAATAGGTCTTTCACAACAATTTGTGTCATCTATTAATTATGGAGGAAGATGTAAGAACAAAATCCATACTTCTTCCTCCTATATATTAGTTGCAATTTTCCGTAATAAAAGGTTGTTTATTTATGTTACAATAGTTCGAAAATACTGAAGTTGGATTATTTATTTTGAAAAATAAAAATGTTACACGTATCGGCTTACTGAAAAAAGAAAAAAAAAAAGTTATATACTCGATAATAAAGTTTGAATTATAAAAGATTAGAACATAGTAATACCATTTTAAGGTCCTGCTATATATCAAAATAAGAAAGAGAGTACAATTTAATAAGTACTTTCTAAAAGACTAATAGTAATATCAAATTGTTGGTGCCACGAGTAGGCTAGCAATTACATCATAATATCCGTTAGATTGATAATGGCTAATGCACAACAAAAGTAGCAAGTTTTAAGCGTAACAAAAGTAGCAATTACTCTTCGATTTTCTGAGAAAAGCAAAACCAAACAAAATGTTACAGACTGATGAAAAAACAAGTCTTCAAATTCAAGTTTGTGAATAACAGATGTTACAGCTGAATCTTCAATTTTCGGGTCGCTCATGTAAGTCTCGAACAAGTCCTCCCTGTATTTACAAATATCAGACCAACACCAAAACTGTTAGAGTGTATAACATATCTTGAGCCTCAACCATAAGCTTAAGCTTTTGGTTGAGTTGGTTACCATGTCAGGAAACCAACTCAACCAAAAGCTTAAGCTTATGGTTGACGCCCAAGATATGTTATATACTCTAACCAAAACCAAAACCAAAACCTTCCCTTGAACAACACAATTAAAACTATAAGAAAAAATAATTACATAAAATGAATCCGAGCATCAATTTTCTCTCCGTTTGTCCACCTTTTCTTTCCCTTGCCCTTTGGCCTACATTGAGAGTACAGATTTATCAGATTTGATCTTGAGATCAAGTAACAAAATTTTTTTTTAATGAAACTCACTTTCTGATAAAAAGTTCAATCAGTGTTTTCCTGGGCACCATATAAAACAACTGCATAACACAAGGTGCGATTGGTTATATTTAAAATAGTAGACCTTAAGACTAAATATTGCCCACTAAATTAAGAATTAGTGTCACTAATCAGTAATCATCAACCAACACTTAACCATTAAGTAAATGATTATCACAAATTAATTATAATTGTTAAATTACACATTAAAAAAAACTAAGAACCTCAATAGCTTCTGGCGCCATTGTAGACAAAGCCTTATTGATAAAGTACTCTTTGTCCTGAAAGAGAAAGAAAATTTAAGATCCATTTGCTTTGAAAATACAAAACCAACTTATGAATTGATAATATGTTAAAAACAATCACTAACAGAGTCAGATAGAGAATTCCATTCTTTGTTTATAAGATAGTTGTTGTAAAGTCCCTGAAATCAAAACAAGAAACAAATTAGCAAAGTCATTCAAAAAATCATATTGACTTGATTGAATAATTCTAAAAAATTAAGGTCAACATCCACTTACAGATCTCTTAGCTCGATCGTCTTTTGGTGGATAGGACCTTTCTTTTCTGCAATTAAACAAAATCACAAATATAATTGAACAAGGAGAAACTAGATTTTTCAGATTTAACAACAATGTGTATACAAAATTAACCTAAAACACATTTTAGCTTCTTTTAATACTGCTGCGTTCGACAACCAGTAGGTCCATGGTTTCTTCTCAAAAACCCTAAATCACAAAGAAAAAAAATCAAAACCCTAAAATCAGATCTGTTTACAAAGTTGCATTAAATAAAATAACATACACTTACTTGGGTGTTTCAGATTTTGAAGCTTCAGATTTTGCTGCTTTGGATTTAGATCTGGTTACCACCATTTTGAATTTCACCTATTTATTTTGAAATTGGAATGTTTGAAATAATGAACATTATAAAGATCGAACAAAAACTATGAAACAAAAACACTTGCCCCAATTCTTCACCGAAAATTGGAGATATGAAGACACAAGCTTTTCAATCAAATTTTAAATTTTAAATTTCAAATTTCAAAATTTTTAATTTTAAATTTTCAATTTAAATTTAAAATCAGCAGTTCTCTATCCTATATCCTCTAATCATTCATTCATCATATATACATATCATATACTATATATATATATATATATATATATATATATATATATATATATATATATATATATATATATATATATATATATATATATATATATATATATATATGATATGTATATATGATGAATGAATGATTAGAGGATATAGATAGAGAACTGAGATATAGGATATTAGAGGATATATATATATATATATATATATATATATATATATGTCCAGGAATCTTTTTCTAAATACGGCAGGAGTAAACTTGACCAGGGTTTTTTAATGTTTAGTTTAGTATTTATATGATAATATGGCAATAATAACAATGAAATCAGAGATTTTGAAATATGTCATGGTACTAAGAATGTAATATATAAACAGGTGTTTCAAAACTTATAAACTCTTTATTAACAACCTATTTTATGTTTTTTATATTTAATTCTTTTTTTATTTACAATGTATGTATGTAATAATTTATCACGCACCTTCATTTAATATTTTCGTTCGTATAAAATTTCACTTAAATATCAACGTATTAAAAAATTCGTGCATTGCACGGGTTTCTATCCTATTTTAATAAAGATGAAGAAAAATGACAAATGTCGCAACCAGATCAATCATTTTGACAATTGGATAAACTTGATTAGATGAATATGCTGACCAAGCAAATTAAGTATTAAATTGTATTATTTAACTAATACATTATATAAGGAAATCTAGCAATTTGTTTTAATTTGATATTAAATTGCCTCAATTGGATGACAGTATATGAGTAATTGATACATGTTTAAGAAAGGAAATTATGTTATTTAAATGATACGTTAAATAAGAAAATCCAACAATCAATTTTTAATGTGATATTAAATTGTATTAAAAGGATTAGATTAAATAGTCAATAAAAAAATTTCATTGATTGATTAAAAAAAAAGTATATTGCGTCAATAAGATAACAATTTGATTTTTTTTTTGATTGATTGAATAAAAATTAAAAACGAAAAATCAGTTTTTTCAATTGAATAGCAGAGTTTTAAACCAAAATCAATGAATATACAAAAAAATTATGAGCGAATAAATTGTAAGCATCTAATTTTGTTTATATTGAAACCTCAAATGAATTGACTATTATGACAATTAGATTCTACTACATATATTGGTTACTCTAAAATCATGAGTTTCTACACACATATTGTGAATATTTTGTGAAAAGAAGTGATATTTGCAACTTGATACGTATTAGTGAATATTTTATTAATCTAGCTCTTTGATAGAAATAATCCCATTAAGATGATTTTTTGATAAGATTAACAAATTATAGATAATTATGCAATATTTTGATTTTTTGAATAAAAGATGAATAAGCAAATATCAGTTATAAGTTATAACATAGTTAGTAATATAACAGTATATTTTGTTTACAAAAAATTCTTTTAATATCAGTTTTTATAGTAACTAAATAGCCCAGAATCAATTTTATACTCTGGTTTTAGCTTAATATCAGTTTTTAATATCAATTGTAGCTTAATTGATTGAAAAAAAAATAAAATTTTATTTAACTATATAAGAAGGAAAATAAATAGAAGAACCCCAATATATGCTATAAACATTTAACAGAAAACTAGAGCAATTATACAATTACTAAAAAGCTTGGAAAATTCTATATGACATCCTTACAAAGATTTTCCATATGGAATAATTAAATTGATTTATTGCTATATTTATTATTGCACTAAATATAAAGTTCATTTTATTTTATAACATGGGATTATACTTTATCATATTTTTACTATATTGATTAATTGATTGAAATAAAACACCAAAATTTTATATAAGTAAATAAGGAGAAAAGTAAATAGCAACACCCTTATATATGCTAAAAACATTTAACAGAAAACTAGAGAGATGTAGATAAAACTAAAAAAAGTCAAAAGTAAATAGTAGCATCCCATTATAAGGGCTTCCAACTTAAGATTTAAGAAAAAATTGTCGAGAATAATCCGAACTATTCTCAAACTGCTGTGAATAATCGCAAGTATTGATTATTTATGAATAATCCCACCTTTACAGTGCATTTGCTCGTGGCACCCCCAAACGAAATTTGAACTATTGTAGCAGGTTTTATCAATTGTTTATAGGTCATCTTCTCCATCTTGTCTTCTTCATTATCTCTTTATAAAACCCAGCCACTGATTTCTAACTTTCTCCATTGTTCTTCTTCAATTTCTTCCACTTTGTTCTTCAATCTTCACCTTCCTTCTTCCATTTTGTTCTTCCTTCTTCACCTTCTTCCATAAAAAAGCCTAATTACCAATGCATTTCTACGACAACAAAGAAAATATTAAAGAATCAAAGATTAAAGGGAGGAAAAACAAAAAAAATTACCATGGTTTGATTGAGAACAAGAAGACCCACGCATAAAATTTTTCGCACAACACATCAAGTTTGCAAGAAGACCCGAAATTCGTCACTGTGTGTCGACAATAAATCCTAATTTTTTGAGGAATTGCAGTTGATGGTGGTGAATGTTGATATGGCGTGATGAAGCTTGATGCTTTTGAATGACAATGGTGCTACAAGTATTTGAAATTTTGAAAGGGAGAAGGAAGATGGTGAGACAGGCAAATGAAGTTGAAGTACCCTTTTTGAGTGTTTGTTTATTTTATGGAAAATAAAAATTAAAAGAATATGAAAAATTAAACTCTAACCTGCAATAGCAGGTAATAAATGTGCTGGGGGTGCCACGAGCAAAAAAACTAGAAAGGTGAGATTATTCATAAATAATCAATACTTGGGATTATTCACAGCGGTTTGCGAATAGTTCGGATTATTCCCGACAATTTTTCCTAGATTTAATAAATAATTATATAAATGTTTAAAATCATAATACTTTTATATTTTAATACTAATAACCGTGTATTGCACGGGTTTTTATACTAGTATATATTAATTTTGTTGTATAATAGAAAAAAGAAGATTGAATGAGTGAATGTCATTTGTCTTTTTTCTATTGGCCGGTATTATTAGAATTTTAGTGATTAGCACTTTACACACTTGCCCTATTTACAATTAGTAAACAGCAATTTAAGAAAACAATTGATCATATAAATCAGTCAAGCATTCATCATATATAATACTCTCTCCACTTCATTTTTATTGTCCAATTTGGGTTGAACACGGATTTTAAGAAAATAGTAGTTGAGGTATTTTAAGTGATTAATAATTGTAAAGGTGGTAGTTAGGGTATTTAAGTGATTATAATAATTGAAAATGTGGTAGTTGGGGTATTTTAAATAATATAAGTGGGGGTATTATGGTATTTACTTGTGTGAACATAGGGTATTTAGGCAAAAAATGTTTGCCAAAAATAGGAAGTGAACAATTTGGGTGAACTGACCAAATAAGGAAAGTGGACAATAAAAAAAACAGAGGGGAATTAATTTTGTTGTATAATAGTAGAAAAAAGGAAGATTGAATGAGTGAATGTCATTTGTCTTTTTTTTATTGGCCGGTATTATTAGAATTTTAGTGATTAACATTTACACACTTGTCATATTTACAATTAATAAACAGCAATTTAGGAAAACAATTAATCATATAAATCAGTCAAAATACATTAAAATCAGTGATTATCATTTACAGTTTTACACAATTACCATATTTACAATTAATATACAACAATTTAGAAAAATGAATGATCATTTATATCAGTCAAAATACATTGTTAGGTTAACAAAAAATGAAGTTTATTGGACCCGATGACAATTATAGAAATAAATAAATTGATGCAAAAAATCGGCCAATTGGAATATTTGTGAAGGCAATCAGTCAATTGTAATTATAGTGTGGTAAAATATTAACGTATACAACAATGCAATTTAGGAGCTTGATTGATCATTAAAATTATACTGTGTATAACTATAAAAGTATACAGCAATTTAGGAGATTGATTGATCATTAAAATTATACTGTGTATAAAAGTTACATCAATTTAGGTAATTGATTTTTCATTAAAATCAGTCAAAGTACATTGTTAGGCTACAATTATTTCAATTTTAAATTTTAGAAAAATTTGATGTATATTGGACTAGATGACAATTATAGAAACAAATAAATTGATGCAAAAGATCATCCAATTGGAATATGTCTGAAGCAATTAGTTTTATATAACATAATTTAAATTTTAGGAAAATTTGATGTATATTGGATCAGATGACAATTATAGAAACAAATAAATAAATTAATGCAAAAAATCATCAAATTGGAATATGTAGGAGTGTTCACCGGTCCCAACCCAGACCGGAAGACCTCGGAATTCCGAATATGCTAAGACCGGTGACCAAACCGGATCCATCCGGTCCGGTCCTGGTCAAACCCGGATTCCTTCCGGTCTGGTCCGGGTTTAGACCGGTTAGACCGAAAATAATTTTTAATACCAAAAATAAATTAAAAATAAAAAGATTTTTAAATTATTTAGCAAATTAATTATTATAAAATTAAAATTATTTGAATTAAAAAATTATTTTGTGTTTGAAATAAAAATTTAAAGCCCTTTGAATAAGTATATACATAAAAATGGTAAATATTATTCCCCTTCAAAATTACTTTTATGCCGAACCGGAAATTCGGAATGATGAATTAGTAAGACCCGGAGCCCGACCGGATGCATCCAGTCCGGTCCCAACCGATTTCGATCCAGACCGCCGGTCCGGTCTCATTTGCACACCCCTAGGAATATGAGTGAAGCAATAAGTTTTAAGTGTTGGTGAATAATAGACCATTTGACCATTTCAATTATCACAAATTATTGTGAGAGACGGTCTTTCCTATAGACGCATTAGATATATGGGTTAAATAGCCCAATTAATACAAATTAGAGAGAAAAAATAAGCATGGGCCTTTTATTTTGAGGTCGTCTATATGAAAGACGGTCTCTCACAAGAGTAGCTGTTCAATTATTTGCTCATACCATTTTTCTTTTCTCAAATTTTAAGTGTTGGTGAATAATATACATATGTGAAAAGGTGTTTCAAAACCTATAAATTCTTTGTATTTAATTCTTTTTTAATTACAATATATATATATATATATATATATATATATATATATATATATATATATATATATATATATATATATATATATATATATATATATATATATATATATATATGTAGTGTGTGTGTCTGTGTGTGTGTCTGTGTGTGTGTATTTTTTTTTTTGAAAATTAGGAATATATTATAGATAATAATGTAAAAACACCAACACTGAAACTTGGGACCCCCAAAACCTCCGACATTAAAAAACCCCTAGCGGGAAAAAAACCATTGGAAGAGAGGACCAAGAGACAGGCCATTGGACTATACATCACCATAAAGTTTTCCAAAAACTACACCAAATACACCAAAGCAAATAAAGATAATACAAGACCAGAAACACCACCACGAAAACAGACATTAGAAATTTGAACACAACGAGACCATCAGCTCAAACCGCAACCAACAGACACCACGAAACAGCACCCCAACGGCAAACTCCACGAAACAGAGTCCAAGAAGCAGATTCCAAGCACCAGACGCCAAAAACCACCGCACCATCTAGAGGTGTATATATATATATATATATATATATATATATATGTATGTATGTATGTATGTATGTATGTATGTATGTATGTATGTATGTATGTATGTATATATATATATATGTATATATGTATATATGTATATATATATATATATAATATTTATTTTTCGAATTTTGCAAATTTGAACGCAAAATAAAAACAATTGATTGGCTGAATTCAACTAATTCTTTCCCAATGGAAGACACATTCTTACCAATTGATTGGCTGAATTCAAATCCACAACCAGACATAATCTCATTCAAACAACAACTTAAATCTATTGTAGAGAGCAAGTTAGGCTTGTTTTATGCACTATTTTGGCAAACAACCAGCTTCTCTACACCTGATTTGTTATCATGTGTCGATGGATACTCCATAAGTGCTGTAAATTGTCCTCCTACACTACCAAACATAAGAATGCGTCACCAAGAAACAGTTGAAATCGACGAGATTATGATGTCCGAATGGTTTTACACCAATTCGTTAACCAAATTCATAGACATATACTCGATTTTTCGAATTTTGCAAATTTGAACGCTTATTTGCTGCGATTTTGCTGAGAACCGCAGCATTTGATCTTTATTTTTTTAACTAATTATTTTATGCCATTTGATGGTGCATTTGCTAAAAACCGCAGCAAAAGTCTCGCAGCAAATACATTTTTTTCCACTAGTGCTACCTCCCTTCTTAAATATCCAGCTCTTTCAAAATTATTTTTTCAATTAATTAAACAAAGTTAATGGACATGAAGTACATTAAGAAAAGTAAAGAGGATGAAACAGTGTTCAACGGTTTACTAGAGCAAGACACACACTAACCTTGCAAATGCAGTAGCAACCCACCTGCATTTTAGTTCTTTCTGTATGATTTGTTTTGGTTGCTTCTATGTTCTGTGACTTCTGTTATTGTTTAAAATTCTATGTGACCCGACCCTTGACCCGTTGGGTCGACCCGTCCCATTGAACACGTCTAGTTCTCATGTATGTCTTAAAATATGTTGAGTTGCAAGATGATGAGCTGATTAATATTCTTCAACACAAACTGCCTAACATACTTTAATATATCCCGTAACCTTAAACATCTTAAAATTAAATAGATCTAAATTATAGAGTATTACTTAGCTAATTATATTTTATTTAAAAAATTCAAGCATACATATACCACTAAAATTTAGGTTAAAACTAATTAGTAACATTGAAATATGTTATGGTGTATGAAGTTTTGTGCAGCCTACAGCCAATTTGCACAACTATGGTTATTAGGAACAACGTTGTCTATCAAAATGTATGTTATTAGTTAATGAGTAATGAGTATTATAGTTATAACTTTGAAGAGGCAGCATAAAAATCATGGATTACAATCTATTAATGCTATGTTAATATTGATCACATCATGGTAAATAGCATCCTAATAGTGTAGAAGGAGTGAATGATGGTTACAATTATAGATCAGCAACACTCAATCCAATGTACACAGGAACAACGCTATACAATGCAGCACATCATCAACAACAACAGTCATTGCAACAACAAGCGAACAACAGTTTGTGATAGCATAAACACACAACACCCACATTACATCATGAACTAAACAAAAAAAAGCAATAATTCATCCTCAAAATCTTGGATTGACAAAATGCGTACAATGTTCATAAATAACAACTTTGATTTCGCTTATCGTTCTATCATCACAGGTGATGTCTATCAAACTATAAATAAAACAGAGATAACATGTGAGTTTGCCCATAAAATGATGTTTGAAGAAAGACAAATAGACTACAGCATTGATCTTCCTCCATCTCTTCAAACAAACTAACAACATCACAAAGATGTTTACAAAGTCTAACATTACATGATTACACCACAGGGAACCAATGTAATCTACACTTGTTGACCACTTGTATACAGCTACACGTTGACATTAATACAATATCAAATGCTATTCCTATTACTTCTAAATGTAAAGTTGATTATTGTTAAACATATGACTATGGTTTGAAAAACTTTAACACAGCAACATAAAAAGCTTGAACAGAAGTACAAACATCATATAACAAGACTAACTTGCTATAACAATTTGTAAACTAACTAGATATATAACATTTCTAATAAGCAAGCAACTGTTTGCCAATAACAGTTTGCACATATATTATAGAACTTGATATGAAAATAAGATAAAAATGTATATATATGTTTTTTTTTTTTTTTTTGAAAATTTGGAATATATATTAATGAAAATAAAACACTGTAACTTGGGGACCCTAGATCCGCCGGCATAAAACACTCCGCGAGGGGAAAAAGCCATTGAATAAGGGGGCCAAGAGACAGGTCACTCTAGACAGCATAGGAGTGGTCTATGCATACACCATCCGGAGAAAAAATTAATGTGAATACTCTATCCTCGCCAAAACTACACCTTACACACCATGCCAACAGTCCATAACCAACACACCAAACCAAAAGCCATGTCGAGCACCAATTACACAACAAGAACAACCATAATCACCAAAGTTTAACTTTACATAATAAATTACAAGTTTAATCATTGCAGATTCTCGAGCAAAGTGAGGCGTGATGAAAATGATCTTATGGCTGTTGAATTAACTTAATAGTAAAGATTGAAGATTCAAGCTCTTATAATAAGGCATCATAATAACATAAACAATAAGAAACATCCCTACATAATACGATTGGTGGTAAAATATATCTAAAAATACCTATCACTCCTATTGAAACCAAAACGAGTAATAAGAACAACAACCAATGATAGCAGGAAGCTATAGCGCATTTCAGTAAAGTTGAAAGAAATAACCAGAATTCTAAACAAGAGTAAAAACATCCAAAATTCATTAAGAATCTTACAAATAAGGAAATCAAAGATTAACAAAACATATTAATCAAATTAAACAATACTACTTTTCTCCTACAATTCATTGCTACTTTAAAGAATGTAAGGATCAAAACATGAGCAACTCCTTTCCCAAAAAATAAAAAGTATTTCCCTACGTACAGCATGTGAATCATTAAAATGTTACTCAGCATCTATCAACTGAGCATACATTCTAGAATTTTTTGATCCAACCATTTAAAAGCTCACTCATCACTTGCACTGATATCAAGTCTTGCAAGCAGCATTTGATGGCCACTGCAACATATATTTGACAGAAAAGCTAAACACCTAAAGAACTTATCTAACAAAGTATCATAAATTTGCTTTAAAAGAATTCAGCATAAAATCAGTAGATAGTAAGGATACAAGGTCTTCTGTTCATCTAAACAGAAAAATAGTACAATAAAAAACAACAAATTTAATATAAGAACTTCAAAACGATTATAAAAAGCTGTAAATTAAGAACTAACCCTAACTAATCTTGTAAGAAGATCAGTTGCATTCTGGAGAAGCACTCAATTTACATGATCACTTAGCAACAACCTGCATAGCATATGCAAGTAAACCAGTTCCCGCTTCCTTATTGAACAAAAATTGATCATCAACTTATGATTGAAGACCCTATTAATGTTGTTTGTATTTGGATTAGTTTGCTAACTACTAGCCTAAAATTATAAAATGTCCTACAACAGTGTATTTATGGAAGGCTTTTCAAGAGCCTATTGCAACTCAATTATAACGTTACATTGACAAAATCTAATGCATTGTAAATATTTCGCTTCAAATCGTTTTTGTAAGGAAAATAGGATAACTTGGGGGAGCGCGTGCATAGCACGTGCCTCACCAACTAGTTAGATAAAAAAGTATCATTGACTGAAAAATGATTTTTTAACTGCGGCATTTATGTTGAATTTTGATGGGTGTTTTCAGCTGAGTATTTAGTAGATTCACATGAATACCAGTCAATAAAACGAACATTTTTCAATGAAAAGTTGTTATTTCCTTTTTATTTTTAATATAAATATATAGAAAAGCTTTTTTAATTTAATAAAATCAGAAAACCACCACTCGACCATCCCTTAATATCTTAATTTAGTTATTATTAGAATTGATATTTGTTATCCAATTATTATAAAACAAGGAGGTTTAAATAACATTTTTTGCCAAATTTATTTTAAAAAGTACTCCAACAATTTGTCTGAACGCACCTAGAATATACGAATTAGGATCCTCTCCATTACTAAAATGTAATGGAGGATCCATTACAAAATCCAATGGTTATAATTGCTTGATTTTGTTTTAATAGGAGGAAATTATGATATTTTATTTTTTATTCTAAAATATGTGTCAATTATATAGCCATTGGATTTTGTAATGGATCCTCCATTACATTTTAGTAATGGAGAGGATCCTAATTCAGAATATACTCCTCTCATTCTCTGGACCTAGTTAGAACTTAGATGTTTAGTTTAACAAAATATTTTCAGAGTTTTTTGATAAAATTGTACATTTAAATAGGGACACATCCACAGAAGAGTATTTATTTGTCAAATAATTTTATTTTCCAAACACTATCTATACAGTTGCTCAAATGTGACCCCACTCGAAAATCCGAATTGAAATCGAAAGTAACCTAACCTAAATATGTTATTTTTTTTAAGTTTACCCCGACATTACCCAAACCCAAGTTACACCTGAACTGGTTGTTAACTAAAAATTAGGGAATTGAATCCAAACTGCAACTGATTTTTTATGACATGTAACTATCAACCGAGATTACGCAAATCTAATAGTGACTTAACCGAGTCATTTACGACTCAAATCATGCATTAAACCAAACTCAATCCGGCAAAAATCGACTTAACGCGAATCAATTTTTAATCAGCTTTTGTAAACTTAAATCAATTTTTAATCGAATTGTTGTAAACCTGAATGATTTTTAATTGAAAACAAGGCAAAACTTCAAAATTTTTATGATTAATTTTAGTTCTTCAAATTATTATTAACTTATCGAATAATTTTAGCAAATTTGTAACAAATTTAATTTCTCAAATAATAAATATGTGAAAACTAATTCTAGTATAGTAATATTTGGATTAGAATTATAGTAATAATGCCCTTATTATAAGATTGGAATTATAATTATAAGTGCTCCTTGAATCATATTAGAATTAAAATTACAAATACAAATAATATGGAGTAATTGGTGATGTGCAAATTTTATTAACCGCAAGTGCACGGTGTACGTGTATATGTGGGTCGAACACAAGGAAGTTTAGGACAAGAAACTTAGTGACTTCGATCAATTATATTGCTTAAGAGAATAAAAGAATGTTGGTTCATTGTTTACTAACAAGTACAAATGCAATAAGAAAATGGATGAAACTACGTGATGAGAGAATCCCCTAAAGTCTTGTATGATTTAATTCTCATTAGTGTCTATGAAGTTTCGGATTAATTGTGTGGTTAAACATGATCTTGTTAATCTCAAACTCTCGGTCTGTTGATGAACAATTATATTTAGACCCTATTAATTCAATTCTCACACTCACACGCTAGTTTTGTTGAACGAATTGATAAGAATTTAAATAGAATTTACCCTAAAGCAAAGTCGATCCCAATCTCACACGCTAGTTCTATTGACTAGTCCGACAAAGCATATTTAAATTTAGGGTTAATCTGCACAATTCAACCACTTTAATCCTAGTTCCATAGACATATTCGAGAATCAAATCATACTCAACTCATAGGTTTAAACCCTAACCCCAGAAAATAGATCTACTCACTAATCATGATAAAAGCAATAAAAACAAACCCTAGGACGATACTCGACATTACTAGCAATCAAGTAAATGACAAATTAAGAAAATCAATGATTCAATACCAAATAAGGATGGGTGAGGTTATTTTTGTCCAAAATTTGTGACCATAAATGGAAAGATTCCTTATGGAAACAACAATTGAAACACCCCAAAAAGAAAAGTGGGAACTTCTTTAAGAAACGGAAAGAGTATAAATTAAAACATAGTAAGATTGGTTATCACTACTAAAAAACATGGAGATTTTAGACGGTTAATTCTAGACGCTTGAGTAACCGTCTAAAAAAAAAAGCGGAGCTTTTAGACGCTTTATTTTCGACATTTAAATACGTGGGAATAAAATAGTACAAGCGTCGAAAAAATTAAAATAAAACCATTCCTCTGCCCTCCATTAAAACCGACGACGGCTCTCAGTCTCTCAGTCTCTCACGCTTGCCAGGTACGTTTTTGGTCAGTTTCTTTACCGGCAGTTCGCTAGTACATCTTCTTCTTCAATATTTGTTAATTTTTGTAAATTTTTGTAAACAGACGTCCCTTCTTCAATTAAAAGAGACATCTTCTTCTTTAAGTCTTTATCTTGCAATTTAAGTTTGGGCTTGTTTTTTAAGTCTTTATCTTGCAATCAAAACAGAAATCCCATCTGCAGGTATGATACCCATTTTTTTTTTTTTTGAAATTGTGTTTGGGCTTGTTTTTTATTATATTCTTTAAGTCTTTATCTTCCAAGTTGATTCAACCGACATGTTTCTTTTGTTTTTATCTTGTAAGTTGTTGTATTTGCCTCCATTAAATTGTGTTTGGGCTTATAATTTTTTGGTGTTTAATTTCTTTTTTTTTCCTCGTAAATTTATTGTAAATTATTTATTTATTTGTGTTAGGGCTTTTAATTTTAATTGGAGTTTGTTTTGATAAGAGACATAGTATTATTATTACCAAATAATACCTACAACACTTTGACAAAATCTTTATGGGTTGTATTCAATTGTGGTAGATTATGCTAATTTTGAGTGGGGTTTGTTTTGATTATGTGAATGTGTTAAACAAATAATACCTACAACACTTTAACAAAATCTTTATAGGTTGTATTCAATTGTGGTAGATTATGCTTGCACTTAGTTTGATTCTTTATGATAATAGTATATAGGGTTTTTGGTGTGTTACTTTGTGGTAGATTATGCTTGCACTTAGTTTGATTCTTTATGATAATAGTATATAGGGTTTTTGATGTTTTTGTGCTTCAAAGTCTATCTTTATGGGTTGTACTCAATATGTAATGATTTAATTGAGATTGAGTTGTTGGAGGGTGGTGATGTTATGGTGGAAAATGAATGTGTGTTTTACTTTGACGCTTGAAGAAGTTTACACGTCGGATGCACGTCCTAGCTTAATCCAAAACCGTTTAGTTGGAATTAATTTTGGATTTTTTCTAATAAGAATCCAACAAAGGACAATAAATATTTATTCATAATAGATTTGAAGATATTAAACAATTTGAAAATTTGCTAGAGTGATTTATCATCTATTTGTTAATTGTATGCCTATGGAATTTTTTAATCTTACTATTATATAATATGCATAGGATGTCTCAATATATTGATAAGAGTTGGATAAATAAACCAAGAAATTCAGAAGCTTATATGAAGGGGGTTAGTGACTTTATGGAATTTGCAAAGAAAGGGACACAAAATGGTTTCATAAGATGCCCTTGTTGCAAGTGTCAAATTGATAGAAAAAAAATCTTACCACTAGAGGAGGTTGAAAGACACATTTTGTTTAAAGGGTTTTATAAAGAATACAAGGATTGGATATTTCATGGACCTAAGACTTGCCAGAGAATGTGTGTAATCAAATAGGCATTCCATTTATAGCTTCCAATGGATCAGAAAACTTAGGTCAAGACGATATATCAGGATTACTTCGAGATGCTTTTGGGTCAAATATTTTAGGTGGTTCTGAGTTTGGTGGTGAACATAATGATGAGGGGTTAGCTAATGAGACAATAGAGGAACCTAAATTTCAATATGAATCTAATGAATTTCCTACACAACAACCTGATGTGAACTCTTCTTTTGAAGAAGTAAAATTTAGCAAGCTTTATGAAGCTTCCAATGAACCTCTTTATGAAAGTTGTACTTCCTTTTCAAAGCTATCATTTATCTTGCACCTTTTTCACCTTAAGTGCTTGTTCAAGTGGCCGGATAAATCATTCTCAATGTTGATTGATCTTTTACTTGATGCATTTCCACAAATAAAAAATTTTCCTTCTTCATACTACCAAGCCAAGAAATTGATCATGGATTTAGGTTTGGGACATGAAAAGATCCATGCGTGCCCTAATGATTGCACATTATATTGGAGTGAGATGGCGGGGATGGATTCTTGCCCTAAATGTTCTTGTTCAAGATGGAAGAGTGAAACAGATAAGGGTAAGGTTCCAGCAAAGGTGATGAGATATTTTCCTTTGATACCTAGATTACGAAGGATGTATATGTCATCTAAGATATCTAAGGACATGAGATGGCATGATGAATATAGAAATGACGATGGAGTTCTTAGACACCCGGCTGATGGACAAGCATGGAAGGAATTTGATGTTCGATATCCAGGGTTTTCCAATGATGCTCGTAGTGTTAGACTTGGTCTTGCTAGTGATGGGTTCAATCCTTATCGTCTAATGAACACAACCTATAGTACATGGTCAATAATTTGTACGTTTGTTGGATTTCTTGCAGATTTTTGCTGCTGATATTTATACTATGACTAACAAATCATTTTTGCGAAGGTCTCAACACTAAAGTGGATGATGCAACATAATGACAACATATTTGGAGGCCTTTAACTTTTGACAAACATTTAACACTATATATTTTGCTCTATTTAACTTCAATGAATGTATATATGAATATATATTATACCTTTTGCTACATCGACGAATGTATATGCGTGTATGAATATCGAATTCTAATACTTTGTAGAAATGCTTGATTTAGTATGATTTTTGTTAGTAATTATGGCTTCATTTTCATTTAGACAATTATGGCTTTATTTTCATTTAGACGTATAAAAGCGTCTAAAATATGAAGCATTTTCGACACTTTAAAGCGTCTAAATTTCAGAGTTTTTTCGACGCTCTAAAGCGTCTAAATTCCTGAGTGTTTTCGACGCTTTAAAGCGTCTAAAATCCCAAACAATGTATTGTAGAATTAAGGCGCTAAAAACTTTTTTGACGCTTTAAAGCGTCGAAAATGTTAAAATAGTAGTTTATTTTTATGGCGCCAAATCTTATTTTCGACGGTTAAAAGCGTCGAAAATACATAATGCTTTGGACGAAAATAAGCGTCGAAAATTTGTTACGCCTTTTTTTTCGACGGTTTAAAGCGTCGAAAAAACCTATGTTTTTCCGTCGAAAAACTCCGTGTTTTTCTGTAGTGTATTTTGATTGATTCGTTTCAATGCAAAAATTATTAATATTATATTATTATAATTAAAAATTTTCTATTACACATAACAAGAAATAATAAAAATTGAATTGCTATTTTCGACTGAAAATTCAAAAATTATTAACACTAATTCATCATTTTATTTTGGAACGTCCTTGCACACAGTACATGCTATAAGCTGCGGCAATATTTGTCCTTAACCAAAGTAAAATTAATAGTTGACGCTTACTAATAATTATTGATGACCATGGATCAATAATCAATATTGTCTCACACATCATTTCTTTAGACTATGAATTAATTGTAATCATTTAATTGTCGCAACAAACTTATATTATTCATAACATATTTTGTTTGCCATTTATTATTTTCATAATTTTGTTGAAAAGAAATTTTAAAAATTCATTATAAATTTATATTTAAAATAATCTTTAAAATACTAACAAATAAACTTCTTTATAATCTTTAAAGTAAATAATCATTAAAAACAAATTAAAAACAAATACTTTAACACAATAAATTAACTCAATGTGTAAAAAATAGTGGAAAAGTTTGGAGATATGTTAGTATTGCTTACCCTATTAGCTATTATTATCAAATCGTAGAAGGCGGCGTGTTGTATTACTTTTTATTCACATAAACTGGGATATTTAGGTTAGACACGATTTTTTAAAGTGGAATGGTTGAGTATTTTAATTGATTAAATTAATTGTAAAGGTGGTAGTTCGGTATTGAAAGTAGTAAAAGTGGGGATAGTTGGATATTTTAATTGATTAAATTAATTATAAAGGTAAAGTTAAAATAGAATTCACACATTTTGTGTGAATTGGCCCAAAATAAAAATGTCTCATTTTGTGTGAATAAAGGGAGTGAACTGATCCTTCATCAAATTAAACACGCCACCTTTAATTTGATGGCTACTAGTAACTATCTACGATTTGATGATAATAGCTAATAGGGTAGGCGTGTTGTACAGGCGGCCTGATCCTTCATCAAATTATCATAACTAGACAGTAGACATATACTCAAAAAAAAAAAAAAAACCTAGACAGTAGACATGTTTAATTTGATGAAACTCAGGTCATTTCCAAAAAAAATACTTTCTACGTTCTCATTTACTTGTTACCATTGTATGCGAACAAATATTAAAGAGTTACTGTGCAATGAATATGATGAGTAGTAGGTAGAAAGTTACTTTTTTTTAAATTTTTTAATATTATTTGTTGAAAAATGAAAAAGAAGAATATGAGTAATTAGATATAGAGTAGGATAAAAATAGAAATAGATATAACTTTAAATAATTGATTTTTTTTTACTAAAAAGAAAATATAACAAGTAATATAAAATTTTCCAAAATTGAAAATGTAGCAAGTATTATGAAACGGAGAAAGTAAAATAAAATAAACGAAGGACCAGGTCATTGAGCTCTGCAGCTTTGCACGCCACCTTTAATGGAGGATAATAGCTAATAGGGTAGGCAATACTAACATATCTTCAAATAATTGTACAGGCGGCGTGTTGTACAATACTAGTAGCCATCAAATCTTGGTGCTAATATATTTTCCTTTTTCATTTTTATCAAATAATATTAAAAAAATTCTAAAAAAAATTTACATGTTCCTAATAATTGCATAGAACTTCTTTAATATGTGTGTCTATGCATTTATAGCAAGCAAAACAGATTGGAGGAAGTACAATACTATAAAAATGTTGAAAAATTACAAATGTCATCCTATAAGGATACTTGACAAATGTAATTATTTTAGTGAATGATAGTTGATTAGATGATAATATTTACCTAAACTAGAATTTAATTACTTTTAAATTTAGAGTTAAATTAGGTATAATATGGTGTATAATTTATCATAACATTTCTATATAACTCATCTTAAATTTAATATATTTTATTCAATGAAAAAGTGATGTATTCAATAAATAGTTTTAAAAATCAGTATTTAATTTTTGCTTTTAAAAAATCATGTATTTGATAAATTTAATGCTGATAATATATGCTTGCATTACTTTTTGAACTTATCTTTTTATATATTTCATACTTATAAATTCGTGCATTGCACAAGTTTCTATACGAATAATCTAGAAAGACTACTAATGAGAAACAGGACTGACACGTGTCAAATTTTCAACGAAAATTTTCTCGCTCATTTTTATAATGACTTGTCAGGTGAATTTGCAGTGAAAATTATTTTCTAATATAATACTCCCTCCAGTCCAGTTTACTAGTCACATTTGACTTTTTCACACATGTCGAAGCAACATTTTAACCTTAAATTTCTTTAATTGTGTATAATTTAAAATTATAAAAATTTGATAGTAATAATCTTTGCATTGGGACGAACAAAATAAGATCTCACATGACTATATTTTAACTTATAAGTTAAAAAAAAATACAAATTAAAAGTTATTAGTGAATAATAACCAAAAGTCAAATGAGACTAGTAAACTGGACCGGAGGGAGTACAATTTAATGTGCATAAGAAGATTTGGTAAGCAGTTTTATTTCCGAAGTATTTTCCGTGGTAAAAGAGAATAACTTCTTGATATAGCAAAATGAAACATGGCTAAATTTTTAAATTGGTATTATTTTTCAATATTATTTCCAAAATAAAAGAGAATAATATCTTGATATCAAAATTACTTTTCAAGGTTATTTATCAACTGTAAAATAATATATCTTCATATTTATACTGATATGCAAATTATTCATGTACTTGCTACTTATCTACTTCATGTTCCTATTTGCTTTAAAAAAATTAGTTTTATTTAATAAATAGGTACTTTCACCAATAAATATATTTTCAAAAAAATTATTATATGAATGGTAATATTTTTTCAAGATCATTAAAATGAGATCAAATTTGTAATGTTTTTGACTCTTTTTTTTAAAGATTCAAAAAATCATTCAATTATTCAAAAAAAAATTAAGCTTCATTATTAAAATAAATTTATATTATTTTATAAAAACTTTAAAGTAAATTTATTCATAAAGATATAGTATAAGATCTCACTTGACTAAGTTTTAGCTAAAAGAGTTCAAAGAGTGAGTTGTTGTCTGTTGAACAAACAATTGACAAGAATAAAGTGACATTGTTTGAGAACTGAGATAAAGTGACATGAATTTACATCTCACTTCATAATTTCACTGAAATGCAATTGCAAAATACTTTCCTTTCTATTTGCTCTAAAAAGGTAGTTTTTATTTAAAATAGATAATATTAAATAAAAATTATACAAACGATCTTTTCTTTCAAGATCTTTAAAATGAGACTAACTTTTTAATTTTTTTTGACTCTTTTTGAAAAATTTGAAAAAAACTTTCAAAAAATAATTAAGCTTTATTAAAATAAATCATTTAAATTTTTTTTCAAAAATTGTGAATTAATTGTAATCATCTAATTGTCGCAACAAACTTAAGTTATTCATAATATATTTTGTTTTACCATTTATTATTTTCATAAGTTTATTGAAAAGAAATATTAAATATTCATTATATACTTTCTCCGTTCCATAATACTTGCTACATTTCATTTTTTTACGCAATCCAAAGCACAATTTTGATCATTAATATCTTAAACCACACTTATCTAAAAATTATAAATATTTAATATTATGAAAGTATGCGATTAGACGATTCAAACAATATCTCACTTGACTATATTTTTACTTACACATTAGAGGCAATATGTAAAATAAGCTTGAACGATGAATAATGTCCAAAATCGAAATGTAGCAAGTATTTCGGAACGGAGAAAGTATGTTAGTATTGCCTACCCTATTAGCTATTATCATCAAATCGTAGAAGGTGACATTTGTACAGTACTAGTAGGCTAGTAGCTATCAAAATAAATACGGTAGTATACTACATTAAAGCTGCAGCAAGCTCAAATCAATAGCATTGATGTTTATCTACTTCATTTTTTATTATTTTTTTTTTTGAAATGACCTGATCCTAGAAAATAATATTGTTCACTTTTACTAGCTCAGTTTCATTTTTTACTTTCAACACTTACCAATTTTGAAAGTTTAATATTACTTACAATATTACTATTTTTGGATAAATAATGTACTTATTTTATCCTCACTTTATTCCTACTCCACTATCACCAATCACCATCAATCATACATCATCTCATTAATTATTTAATATACCCACAAGTCACAACCACTATCTACTTATAATAATTTTTTATTATTTCTACCCCACATATCACAATCAATCATATATCATCTCTATTTTTGCTACACTGATTTGACGATCCTTAAAAAACGTGCTAAGTCAAATGGTGCAACTAAAATGGAATGAAAGAAGTATATTTTTAAGTTATTATTATGGCTTGTTTACTTTAATTGCTTTTTTAATTACTTACAAATTCAAATTTAGTTAAATTACTTGTTTCTACTCTCCTCCATTCTACTTTTCTTGTTATATTTGACTTTTTACGCAATCTAATATGTTATTTTAATCGTTTATATATTGAACTATATAAGTTTAAAAATTATAAAAACTTAATATTATGAAAGTATGAAAGAAATTAGACCATTCAAACAAAACTCTACTTGACTATATTTTCTTCTTACACAATAGCCGCCGTATATTAATTAACTTTGAACGATAAATAGTATCAAAATCGTTATATAGCGAGTATTTCAAAACGGAAGAAGTACTTTCTCCGTTCCAATTTAGTTTCAACTTTGTAATTGTTACACTATTCACTTATCTCCAAGGTTGTCATGATCGGGATTCTACGTAGTATCGAAATCAACTTGTCGGATCAGACCGTAGTATCGGACGATTCTACAAATTTGCAGAATTAACAAGTTATATTAAGTCTATGTCTTTTGTTTTGCCTTAATTTTCTTAAAAACTCGTACATTTTCTTAAAATTTTTCTTTAATTTTTAAACACATTAATATCATACTTTTTTAATGCCCTTTTTTTTCCTCTATTCTTATTGAAATGACAATATATATAAGATACACACTACACGTAATATATTTTAGAGCACATACACACAAGGATACAATAATAAATAATAGAAACAAAAAAGAACAGAGATACTAGCAAAAAAAATTTAATTAGTAGTTTCGAACAATCCTACCGATCTTACCAACGATCCGTGCTGATCCTAACGATCGTGCCCACGATGACGATCCTACACAATCCTGACCGATCCCACCACTGATCCTGACCAATCCTGATCGATCCTATGCACGATCCCGATCTGGGTTGTAGGTTCATATGATCCTACGATTCAAATCGCGGTTTTGATAACCATGTTTATCTCCCTTAATTTGTGATTAATTTTTTATCTATAAAACTAAACATAGTCAAGTATGATCTTGTTTGAGTCGACACGATGTAAAGATTATTAACATTAAATTTTTATAATTTTTTATTATAAATAACTAGATATATTAAGGATAAAATAAGTAGGAAAATTATTTTAAGAGTGATCCTTACTTCACTTTGTTTCTTTGCTAATTCGATACTCTTTCGGTGCCTTTCAATTTGCAACTCTTTTCTTTTTAGGTTGTCCCACTCATTTTGCACCTTTTATTTAGGCAATGTCCTTACTTTCTTTCTGTAAATCTCATCCACAAACTTATTTTCTCTCTCCATCTTAACCACTCATTCCTATCATTCGCTTGTTTTTTGTCTTATTTTCCAACCAAATTTCACTTCCCACTAAATATCACTATATCTCATGGGTGCAAAATCATAGGGACGGAGGGAGTATTACCTTTTGGGAAGTATGTTATTAATTCCCAATTTATATTTATCGCCATCTTTTTTATTTTATCGCAACTCTTATTTTTTATTTATTAATTAAAATGACGAAATCAAAGGTCATACATACTATGAGTTGCCCCAGATTAAAAAATCTAAGGATTTTGAATTATGATGGGAGTCATTTATTTGTTGGCTTAGGAGTTTATTAAGGCCTTAAAAAAAAGTTGTGTGTGGAATATGGAAATGGGTCTCTGTAAAGAGGCGCGGGTCTGAGAAGGTTTTTAAGGTTACACAAATTCTTGTGAGAGACGATCTCTTTAAGAGACCAACTTTAATTAGATAGCCCATAAAAAAAATATAGAATAAGAGTAAGAATTAAATTTTAGTGGACTGAATCTGAAAGACGTCTAAAAAAACGGTTTCTCAAAAGACTTGCTGCTAAGGTTATTTGTGAGTTTGGGCTCTTTATAAATAGATTTGTTTATGGCCTAATCTTCCTCCTACCCCTTCTCTCTTATCTCTCTTTCTTCTCTGTTTTGATTTTTCTCCACCGGTTACCTTAGACACTAATTTCTACTATTTTCGTCTCATTTTACTTGTAATACTTATTAATTTTGAAAGTTTTACAATACTTGCAACATTACTGTTTTTGGCAAAATAATCTACTTATTTTATTCTTACTTTATTCCTACTCCACTATCACTATCTATCATACATCATCATATTAATTATTTAATATACCCACAAGTCACAACCATTATCTACTTATAATAATTTTTTGTATTTTTACCTCATATATCAATATATCATCATCAATCATACTTCATCCCTACTTTTATCATACTGATTTGGCGACCCTTAAAAAATGTGCTAAACGCAATGGTGCAACTAAAATGGAACGAAGGAAGTATTATATCTTCATCAAATCTAAAATTTTCTTCTTACTTTAATTTTATCCTTTTCTTTCAATAATGGAAGATTGCAAAGTTTACATAGAATATTTTCAGTCTAGGGAAGGCTATGTGCAAAATCCATTTAGTAACCCACCATTTCCAAATTTTGACAGATACTCATTTCCATTTCCATTGTACGATCCACACGGAAATGAAGATCACGGTGATTACTATATGCCAAACAATTTATTTTTTATATTATTCCGATATATCTCTCACCAGGAATTACTTGATGATGATCACAATATAATTCCATTAGACTTTACAAAGCACTCATTCCTTAACTTATGCAACCATTATGGACTCGAGCATCCTGGGATCCTCAAGAAGAAATCTTTATTCTTTTTTTATCATTGGTGCCATCATCCTACAAAATGGACGATGATGGACTCGAGCATCCTGGGATCCTCAAGTAGAAACCTTTATTCTTTTTTTATCATTGGTGCCATCATCCTACAAAATGGACGATGGATGCGACTCAAAACTCGACTTCTAAACTTACCAATTGTTTTTGGCATCCTACAAAATTTAAAAGAGATTTCGACGCTGGTTGCATCACAACTTACTATTTATATCAAGTCCTAAAGATGGATGATGATAATGATCGGAAACCTAAAATTGAATCATCCGATTATGCTTTTGATGAATTTAAATTGAATCCAGGAAAGATAACTGATTTTGTTGATTGCCCTCAAATGGTTAGTGTTGATTGTTTTTTTTTTTTTTTTTATTGATATTTAATAGAATAGAATTTTATTGATATTACTTTTTTTAAGGCAAGTGAGTGGCAAATAGTGATGCTTTACCAGAGAGAGTATACACAAGAAAATGGAAATATCTTGTAGATTAATGTAAATCTGGGTTTTTTTTTTCTGTTATGTATATTGGACATAGTATTTCATTGAAGATCATCTTCCTCCTATTTCATGTTACAGGGTAGTATTTGAGGACAGACAAGATAGACTTGAAAGAGAAGTGATGAAACATGACTGGATAAGTGTCTTAATATCAGTCTTTTGTTTGGCAAACCTAAAAGGAGATGATTTATTCCTAGCCTTAGTTTTCACTTAGTGATATTTGTATTCATCGCCTTTTTGAACTATGTAATATTTCTTTTTAGTTGTTATTCATGGCCTTTTTAATCTATGTAATCTTCCTTTTTAGTTTTTATCAATGGCCTGTTTGTTCTATGTAATCTACTAATCTTCCTATCTTGTTAATGTATTATGCACATGAACCTGAATGTAGCAATTATTATGAAATGGAGGAAGTACAAGTAATATAGCAAGTATTATGGAACGGAAGAAGTACAAGTAATTTTTGCACTTTGTACAGTGTGTACCATTAATCTTTGTTCTTTGCTCAGATTTTCAGACTCTCAGTCAATGAACATGATTAAAAAATGAGGTTATCTTCCTCTGTTAACCAAAAAGCACAATCATGCAGTTAAAAGAATAGGTCTATTTCCAAACTATTGTTTTTTGTTGGAAAGGTTGATTCAAAACTCCATTAGAATCTTTAGTTTATAAGTATCATAACTTTATGTTTATTTTCAAAAAAATATTAAGAGTTCTAGAATATATGTATTTGCAACACCTATAATATCTTCTTCTCAAGTTCTATTTATTTTTTTAGCTTAAATTTAACTTTTTTAAAGTTGTAATTAGCTCAATATAATTAAATGATCAATGAAGCCACTTTTGGACAACTGAAGGGTTGAAATTAGATATGTTTGCACCTTTTGATTAATTTGTCATTCAAATTATTATTACTTTTATGATCGACTTCGTATGTATACATTTAAATTATAAAAGTATTACTTTGTTGTAACCGACTTTAACTCTACTTAGCTAAACTAAATTTGACACAATACAATATAAATAGGGTTAGTTATTTTGCTTTAATATAAAATTTTAACTTTTAAATGATTTCATGGGGGACGGTTTGGAATATATAGCTTGAAAGTCGAACTCAAATTAGTCTAAGTTGAAAACTGGAGTTAAGGGTTTCCACATAGCATGAACCCATCGAGGTTTGTTTATTCTTCTCCATTAAAGTCGATACATTATTCGCTAAATTTCATTCTTTATCTCTCTTTATGCATGGAGTTAATATTATGGTTTAAATGAGCCATATTTGAAATCAAACCTGACATTAAAAAATTCAAAAGAAAGAAAGTTCAAAATTCAAAGGAATAAAGTTTTCCTAGGCAAAGTCAAAAAATCAAATCTTAATGTTTCACCTAGTATGAAAGTATGAATCTTGGCCCAAACCGTAGGTTATTAAATTGATGTGCATTTTGGAGGAAGGAGTGATAAACTTTAGCAAAGGAGGAAGGAGGAGAGGGAAATTATTGGTGGGGTTTTTCTGGATTTAATCATTTCAAAGCTAATACTTACTTATACTCAACTTTGACAATTAATTTTTGATATTTATTTTATAAAGTACAAAGATAATGGAGAAATAGTGTTGATTATAAAATATTAAAAGAAATTAAAATAAAATTAGTGAAAAAAATGGATTATGGGGATTACAACTATAAAAAAATGTTTAGTTAAAATTAGTGGACAATCATAAGAATATAAAAATATTAAAATAAATTTAGTGAAAGATATGTGAAGGTTATAATCATTAATAAAATATCAAAATTAGGATGAATAAAAGTTAATTATGTTTGATTTTATAAAATTTAGTTAAAATAAATTTGGTACTATTTTCAAATCGAGTGATATTCAATGTTAGATGAGATATTAATATTCTAATCTTTTATTCAATTTATTTGTCTTATTTACTTTTTCTTTTTGGATGGATCGGAGTAAATAGAAAATATGCAATTGTTATGTGAAAAGTTGATATTGGTAAAAAAAATAGAGAGAATGAATTGTGTTTATAAAATTTAAAGATTTAAATGAATGGATGAGATTAAAAAAATAATGTGTCATTGTCTAAAAATAAAAATAATACAAAATGAGCTGAGGGAACAAAATGACAATATATGGATAGGCCAAAGGGAGTTATTTGTTTTATTGATAGTTTTTCATGCTTGGTGTGCCCCAAAACATGATCTCTTTTAGATTCTCGTATTGTATCATGTTGTTAAGTCGATTATCAAGTCTTCGTCAACTAAAAAAAATTGATAATTGACAAAATACTAACCATTTATACCAACTTTTATTTTAGTTTGCTAGCAGCATACCCTATTATTACCTATTATTAGTAATAGGATATATCGTAAGCAAATTTTTTGAAATTTACTTGTTGAAAAATGATGAGTAGTAGGTGGAAAGTTGTTTTTTTGAAATTTTGAAATTTTTCATGTTGTTAAGTCGATTATCAAGTCTTCCTCCTTTCTGATTTACTTGCTACCATTGCATAGGCATAAATATTAAAGAGTTACTGAGCAATGATGAGTAGTAGGTGGAAAGTTGCTTTTTTGAAATTTTTTAATATTATTTGTTGAAAAATGAAAAAGAAAAATAGGAGTAATTAGATATAGAGTAGGATAAAAGTAGAAATAGATATAACTTTAAATGATTGGTGTTTTTACTAAAAAAGAAATATAACAAGTAATATAAAACTTTCCAAAATTGAAAATGTAGCAAGTATTATGAAACGGAGAAAGTAAAATAAAATAAACGAAGGACCAGGTCATTGAGCTCTGCAGCTTTGCACGCCACCTTTAATGGAGGATAATAGCTAATAGGGTAGGCAATACTAACATATCTTCAAATAATTGTACAGGCGGCGTGTTGTACAATACTAGTAGCCATCAAATCTTGGTGCTAATATATTTTCCTTTTTCATTTTTATCAAATAATATTAAAAAAATCCTAAAAAAAATTTACATGTTCCTAATAATTGCATAGAACTTCTTTAATATGTGTGTCTATGCATTTATAGCAAGCAAAACAGATTGGAGGAAGTACAATACTATAAAAATGTTGAAAAATTACAAATGTCATCATATAAGGATACTTGACAAATGTAATTATTTTAGTGAATGATAGTTGATTAGATGATAATATTTACCTAAATTAGAATTTAATTACTTTTAAATTTAGAGCTAAATTAGGTATAATATGGTGTATAATTTATCATAACATTTCTATATAACTCATCTTAAATTTAATATATTTTATTCAATGAAAAAGTGATGTATTCAATAAATAGTTTTAAAAATCAGTATTTAATTTTTGCTTTTAAAAAATCATGTATTTGATAAATTTAATGCTGATAATATATGCTTGCATTACTTTTTGAACTTATCTTTTTATATATTTCATACTTATAAATTCGTGCATTGCACAAGTTTCTATACGAATAATCTAGAAAGACTACTAATGAGAAACAGGACTGACACGTGTCAAATTTTCAACGAAAATTTTCTCGCTCATTTTTATAAT
>JAGPNP010000035.1:0-32473 GCA_019425755.1 Amaranthus cruentus
ATATTGGACTTTTAAGTTACTTTTGTTGCTGGTTCAATAAGCCTGGTTAAAGGAGTATTGAGGTAATCTAGTGAATTCAACTTAAAATACTGTCACATGGTATTAGGGGGCGTTCCCTGCACACCACATGTTGTGTGTTAGACTTCTCATATCCAAGTGTAATGATAAGTCAGACTTCTCCTACACCGAGATGTACAAGGATTTTTTGGGAGTGAAGTTTATAAGGTTTTGTGTTAAATAAGCAAATTCTATCAGGTTTTCAAGAGAAGAGATAAACACTAAGGAAAAAAAATGTCTATTAAGGTAGGTAGTTTTGGTAAATCTTATGAGAAAGCTTAAGATTAACATTCTTTGTATGGTGCATGAGACAAAATGAGAGATTAAGACATTTATAAGAGGGAGAAGACTATGCAAATTGTTGTGTTTAGGGAAGATAAGAGAAACTTTTGTATTAAGATAAATGAATAGTTAACTGATGATGCTAGAATATAAAAAGTGAAGCTTGTCGCCTTGTCGGTGCATATGTGTGGGAGCAATCTCATGAAAAGGGTTCGATTATATAACCAATAGAAAGGGGTGATCAAAGGAAGTGAAATATTCTTTCTCTAGATTTCAGGAAATACTTCATATTTTTTGAAGAAAATGAAATGTGAATATCTTGATGGTTTGTTGAAGATGCACTTGACCTCTAGGTTTGTTCTACCAAAATAAGGAACCTCTTGCTTGTTTCAAGGAAGTCTCCATAGATCTTGAAGATTTTGTAGAGAAGATAAGAGGTTATGTTGGGGAGACTGAATTACAAATAGGAAATGTATGCGAAAATGGTGATTCATTCTGCACAAGTTGTGGATTCTAATATTCGTGGAAAAGTATGCTGTTTTTCTTGAGCTGGGTAGCATACTAGAATATCACGTTATAGCATAACTAATTTAGAGTGACCCTCATGGATCTCTTTTGGAGTCTGTAGATGTTTACTTGTCACGTGACCTTATTTTCTCCCAAAATGAAATCTTTTTCGAAGGCCTTTAATCTTTTGACTTTTAAGAAAGGGCTGAACAGCAGATTTAATTTACTTAATAGACATTTCTGTTGCAAAGATTTTTGTGAAGCTGCAAATGCCATTTTCATTTCATCATAATTGCGATGATACTATTATTTGGAATGTAATAGATGTTGTTTGTCTTTATTTTAAAGGTTGGTGCATGCCTATGCTTTTAGTGTGTAGATAATAGATACTTTAGACTTGCCTTTCTAGTTAAGTGGTAAGTAGTTGAAGTCACCAGTTTTATATATAATATGATGCTAGATGCTAACTTGAGTGAGATTCAAGTTTGACTTGTTACACAAACTGCTTTCATCTGTAGGAACTGATATTAAAACAGTCACATGAAATTAGCTTCTCATGGTGTTTTGGAGATTGGCAGATTATGGCCTGTTGCTATCTTGATATCTGAACATTGTTTGATTGTTTTTTTTGTAACTATTTCAGGTAAGATTCCATCCGACATGCCCTGGCTTACTTGCTAGTGGAAGTTTGGATCATGAAGTTCGACTTTGGGATGCAAATACAGCAGAATGTATTGGGTCACGGGATTTTTGTAATTTCTCTTGCTCCCTTGGCTTTGTCAATGTTTCATCTGCATCCTTTTCCCAGCGCCTTTTGTTTGTTCTTTTATTGTAAGAAGTTTTGTATATTTTCTGTTCCTTTTTATCTCTAATTGCGCATGCTTCATCTTTCACAGATCGACCAATTGCTTCTATTGCTTTCCATGCCCAGGGTGAGCTGCTTGCTGTCGCTTCTGGACACAAGGTAAGAATACTCTTCATCTTCTAGTAAACTGTTGGGTTTTATTTCCAATCACGTGATGCTGATTTGTTGAATTCATTTTTTGTTAGCTGTACATTTGGCACTACAATGAAAGAGGAGAAAGGGCAATTCCTACTGTTGTCCTAAAGACTCGACGCTCATTGCGTGCTGTTCACTTCCATCCACACGCTGCACCTTTTTTGTTGACGGCCGAGGTAGTTAGATTTGTGTCATCTAACTTCCTTAAACTCGTTTTTCTTTGGCATCTCATGATTTACCCTGCATGTAGGTGAATGACCTCGATTCTTCAGATTCATCGATGTCACTTGCTACTTCTCAGGGTTATGTGCGATATCCACCTCCTACTGTATATGTGACTAATGCCCCTGCTTCGGATTGGTCTAGTTCGACAGAGGAGCTTCCTCTCATATCTCTTCCTTTTTTGATCTTGCCGCCACTCTCCAGAAATGATGGAAGAACGTCTTTTCAGCATTCAGATGGTTCTGCAGGTTCAAATAGTATACCACAGAGGTTTGGTCCTTCTTCTTCTGTAAGGTTGCTGACATATTCCACCCCATCCGGACAGTATGAACTTTTGTTATCTCCTATAGAATCTGGCAACTCCCCTTCTGTTGTTCCAGACGATACAAGGCCTGATAGATTAGGTGAGATTGAAACCAATGTTTCTGAGCCGGTCGTTGATGATATGGAGACATCTGATATACAGCCTGAAGAGAGAAGTACACAATTTTTTCCTTTTGGGGACCCTGCTTACTGGGATTTACCATTTTTGCAAGGATGGCTGATAGGTCAGAGCCAAGCAGGACAACACATGATACGTCCTGTAAATCCCAATTCTCAGGAACCTTCTTCTGGACAAAGCGAGATGTTAAACCAGGATCTACTGGCTTCTTCAGCAATAGAATTGGGTACATCCTATGCTAGGGGTGGCAGTCGACCCAGTTCTCGACACCGTTCATCTCGTTCTCGTGGAGCAGCTAGTGCTCCTAATGTAGAAGCAGGTGGTATTTCACAGGATGATGGTGATTCACAGCCCGTCATTAGCCGAATTCAATCTGAGCTTGCCACATCACTAGCTGCTGCTGCAGCAGAGTTACCGTGCACTGTGAAGCTTAGAATATGGCCATATGATGTGAAAGATCCCTGTGCCGCTCTTGAAGCAGATAAATGCCGTTTGACTATCCCACATGCCGTCCTATGTAGGTGAGTTGGATATTACTCTGCAGTGTTATCCTGCTAAACCATAGTTTGAGCTTGATTTTGTAAGATTGGCTTTGGCTCTTTGCCTTCTCATTGGGTGAGAACCATAGTGTTGACGGTTGAATGTTTTCTATTTTTCATTGTTGAACACTTCCATACTATATCAATATATTTAAATACAAAAAAAACTAATAATGTGGCCTTTTATTTTATCTTGGTTTTTGCAACGCTTGACTTTATTTTGTTGAACAAATTTGCAGTGAAATGGGTGCCCATTTTTCTCCTTGTGGAAAATTCTTGGCAGCTTGTGTAGCATGTATGCCGCCGCAGTCAGAAGGTGAACCTGGATTACAGATGCAGGCTCAACACGATGTTTCAGGAGTTGCTACTTCACCGACAAGGCATCCAATTTCAGCTCAACCAGTTATGTATGAGCTGAGGATATATTCCTTGGAGGAGGCAACGTATGTCCTTTTGACTTGTTATTTGCATTGTTTGTTTTTGATATATCACTGCCATTTATGGTTTGCTATTACAATGCTTTAGGTTTGGGCTAGTACTTGCATCACGAGCTATAAGGGCTGCTCATTGTTTGACATCAATTCAGGTCAGCTGTTAACTTGGTTTTGCTATTTTTTCCTGGTTCTGAAAATTTTGTTTAAGACATGAGGCTGCTGTGACATCCCTAGATCTTTAATGATTCTGTATCAGTTAGTTTTTGTACTATGTTGGTGGACAGCTAATGAAGGTGTCGATTTACTTTATTCTAAGGAATGCAATGTAGAATTCAGCCATGTGGCTTATATAGTACTTTTGTGTAGCTGGGGTCATGGGACCTGACTATAAAATAGAGGGTTTGGATTATGATATTTTGCCTGCTATTTCTATTTCCTTTATTGTCCTCTATATTGAAAAGGATGTGGGGGTAATTGAGTGACTTCCAAAATTTCTATATTAAAAGGTCACTTTAAACTAAATAAAGATGTCCATTGGTACTGTACAGTAAATAAACAGTCACCACTCACTTCCCCACCCTTGGCGGGGATCAGAGTTCAAAAGGTTCTCCAAGTCGGCCCGAACTACATTCTAGATTGTCACCATCGTCATGCTGTCATGGACCAACTTAGCCATAATGACAAAAGAGAAATATATATGAATGTATCGATTTATATGTAAAAATGTAATTGTATGACGAAAGATTGAATGTAAACAAAGAATGATTACAAAAGATAGAACACAAGCATTCGAGAGGCTTGTTCTCTCCCAATGAGAATAAAATTCCACTTAAAACTATTACTTGAATGAATTCCCGATTCCCTTCCCTTCCCTTCCCCTTTATTTATACTAATTATTTCTACCTTTTATTCCCCCAACTTAACAAAAAGCTAAATATTATTTACTACTAATTCCTATAATACCCCTTCCCAGCCCTTCATGACACATGCTTGGCTTAATTTTTGGGGGATGGACTAACTCTCTTCTCAAATCACAGTTGCAAACCTCAAATCTTTCACCCTTGCCTAACACCCTTGCCTAATCTTTCACCCTCGTGTAATTTCATGCACTACTTCGTCACTGTTTCCTTATATCCTCCTTCCTCACCTTTAAACATTAAAGTTAAGGAAGGTATGAAAAGAAAGCGTTGATGTACATTAAATGGTTTGGATGAGAATTGAGACAATAAAGAAATAGCATTGATATATTATAAGAAAGTGCATAATTATTTGCCTAGTAGCTTCTTGAAATTCTGCTGATGGAACATTCCCTTGTTTATTCTTCATTATCTTCCTTTTCTCTTGAACTCACATTGTCACCTTACTCGGTTGTTTTATGTGTTACCTTGCAGTTCTCACCTACATCAGAACACTTGCTGCTTGCTTATGGAAGACGCCATAATTCTCTCCTCAAAAGTATTGTCTTTTACAGAGAGACTACGGTCCCCGTTTACACTATTTTAGAGGTAATGAGGAATAGTCAAAAATTTAATCATTGTTTAGTTCTAGACTAGATTAGCTCATGATCCATCGTATACAAGTACTCTCAGTCCCCATAAAATTGATACAATGACAAATGGCACAAAAGTGGTGGATACATTAACATTGTGTGAATAAGATTAAAAGGAAGAGAAAATAATACATGTGTGGATAAGTACCAAAAAAAGTGGTGGGGACATTACTCAAAATGGAATCATTACAAAAGTAAAAGAGATATACCAAAGTAGAAATTGTGGGTTTTCATTGGGACAGAGGGAGTAGTCTCTAAATAAGCTTGAATATTGACATGTACTATGTTGTCATGCTTGTCCTTCTATTTTTTTGTGATTGGTACTCCCTCTTGTTCTATTTTCCTCATTGAAAGTTTGTCCCACTAGTTCGATGTTTCTGAAGTAACACTCCTGCTATCATCACTTGAAGGCTACCCTTTTTCCCAAAAAAAAATAAAATGTAATCAAATCTACCCTTGCAACGTTTTTTAATCTTGTGTGTAAGCTTTCTACTTTGGCAAGGTACTTCTACCCTTTTAAGTTTTGTTCCATCTTACCAGGTTTACAGAGTTTCTGATATGGAGCTTGTGAGAGTCCTTCCTAGTGCGGTGGATGAAGTCAATGTGGCTTGCTTTCATCCTTCAGCTGGTTGCGGTCTTGTCTATGGAACTAAGGTGGAGATGCGAAACGTTTTTTTGATTATTTCATAATTCACTTTCTGTATTGTTAATTGTGATCAATGGTTTCCCTTGTATGTAGGAGGGGAAGCTTAGGATTCTTCAATATGATAGTTCCATTAGCTCAAGCTGTACGTCTCCGTGCTTTCCTGATGAAAATTTGGTGGAGGTAAGATGGATGGTTAATTTGCTAGTCCCACTTTCGTGTGCTCTTGTTTCTTATATCAGAGATCGTTAATTGCAAAACTGAAGTTCGGGTTTAGAAAATTAGATTGTGAATTGCAAATTCAGATAACAATTCCCAAAGCCATCTGGGTTTATGGGGAAGTCTTTCTCTCATGAGCTTCTTCTTAGAAAGTAGAAACTACGAAACGTCTACTTAGGGATCATGCTTATTTCCGAGTTCCGACTGTTAAAAACTGAAGTTTTTATATGCGATTAAGTGAGCTGGATAATAATTGCTTGTATGTGGTAGGTGTAGGTGCAGTGCATTAGAAATCAGTTAGGTACCTTGTGCAAGTTTTTCCGGTAGCGTTAACTCTTGACTCTTAACCTTGTCTTTGCTGCTTCCAAAATCCGGATGTATAGATTATATAGGAGCAACTGTGGCATACCCTTTTTATTGGATGTACTTTGAGATATTACTCTTTTGTAGAGGTGTTCAAAACAAACCCGATGACCTAATATTTGCCCGACCTTTGAACCGATCCCACTTAACCCGTTATCAAAATGAATTTAAATTAAAAATATTGTAAAAATCCATAAGCACATAAGACATGATTTTGAACCGACCCGAAACACCTGACCTGTAATTGCCCGATGACTTGCATGAACACATCACTCTTTTGCCATTTATGTTATGTACAACTTTTAATATTGGTTTGCATGTATCAATTTTTTTGTAGGTACCATCACATGCTTTAGAATGCTAGTGTCAGAAATAACTCGCATCTGAGCATGGACATTCAAATCAAAGTATCGAAAAACGTTCCTACATTGCTTGAATTGTGAGGTTATTTATTTGCTGTTGTAGTCTGCTAACACGGAAGATATTCTAAGAGCTGTCGTCATGAATGTAATCTCTGTTACAACTTGCCGAAATGGCACAAGATAGTTTCTTAGGTCGAACTTCAGTGCGACTACGGTAGGGGCAGATGTTATGCTACTGCTAGGTGCTGTATAAAATCAGATTTGACAGACTATGAGCTGGTCAGCAGCACCCAGGAATGATGATGAAGGTATTAGTTGTATGTTTGTTGATTTGAGATTGCCCTTACCCTTAATTAGTGGTGGTTAATGGTTATTGTAGGAATGCTTTTCCATATATATTTTCTTGTACTTTTGTTTACTTGAAAAACAAAATGTAAAAAATATGTTGGTAGGTACCAACATGGAACTTGTTCTATTCTGGCAATTAGTTCTGAAATGGACCTTTTCAGATTTTTTTATTTATTTTTTTTTTGTATCATTTTTGTCCTTTTTGTTTTTTGATTATTTATTTGATACATCTTTGTTTTGTGACACCCATGATAGTCATTGTTACCACTAAGAGATGGGGTAATTGATTAGTTTAAGATCAAGCTTAATTTTTCATTATCTTAATATCATTTTTTTGAAAGCCATTTTCTTAATATCATTATAGCCCTATTTAGTTCACCAAAAGAAATAATTGATTAGTAAAATAAATTTTTACATGTAAAAATCAATTTTAATTAATAAAGGTCAATAATAATTTAAAATTTAGCTAGAATTAATATAAAATAGTTTTATTAAAGAAAATAATTTATAATTAAAAATTAAGTACCATATTAATTATAATTAGTAAAAATTAGTTTTCAGTGAAAATCAAGTGAATCAGTAAAAATTAGTTGAACTAAATAGCTCCCACCTAAGGTTCTAGATTGAGTTAAAATTTTCAACTTTTCCACCATCAACATTCTATCCGATATTATTTTCTCACTTTGTTTTTTTTTTCCTTTCTTTTTTTTTGCTATTTTTTGAGAGGAAAAGGGAGAAATATTTTCTAGGTTGGTCTCTGAAAGTTATGCACACTTGTACTTTCAAATGGTTTCAGTTGTAGAGTTATACATGGTATGTATAAATGATTGGGATATTGAATATCCGATCATCTACATTTGTTCATAGGAGACGTTAACTTTCTGAATGTGACATGATACAAAAACGATTATATTAGATTGAAATATTGGGCATAACATACTTAAAAAAGTAAGTAAAGATTTCCTCAAGGATTAATATACCTAAATTCACTAATGCCCATTCCAATTTCCATCTAAATCGGAACAATTTCATTACATCTGCCACTGTAATGGATTACAGATTTCTGAACAAATATTGGGCATCTATGAACTTCAGTCGAAGAATTGTTGAACAAATTGGCCCTGAAAAACAACCAAGAAAATCAGCAACACCAAACCATGATCATTATCAGAAAAAAACAAGTTATTTGTAGGATAGGCAAGTGAGAAGATCAGGTACCCAAGAGACCCACATTTTCTGTAGCACAGATCAATAGTCTCTATTGTGTTATTCTCCGATTATTTTAAACCCATAATCCAAAAAATTAAATTTATTCTGAACCTTATTTCCATGATTACTTGATTCCAGAAAATCCCATGATAGCTGAACAGTAAAAATATAGAGGAACATGATACTTTTTGTCATATGTTTAGAGATGCAAATTCAAGCTTTTCAGAAATATTAGTTTTAAAAAAGAAAGAGCTAAGGGTCTATACAGACTTGGCTCTAGGCATCAGACGCTGGCTTTTCGGTGCAAGTCGCTTCAAAAACCAAAGAAAAACTAAAGCAAAAACCTCAAAAGAACAAAAAAAAACCTACAAGAGAAAAAGAAGAGAAATAAAGAAGGGATGCAAAGTATACCCAGTGAGTCAAATGGGCTCCATCTGAGACTAAGACCAAAGGGCGCTCTAAGGCGCTAGGCGCTAGCATTAAGAATTCGCCACGCCTAGTCCAATCAAGGCACTCAACCCATTGCCCACCCAAGGCATAGCCTTAGGTGCGCCTAGACAAGCTTTTTGAAACTAAGCCGGCAATTAAATAGTCAAAAGTGACTCCACAAAATATTTAAATAAGCTCTCGGAATATCCAAGACGGACCATGGTAAAGAGTTCTATAAAGCTTAGACACCACTAAGAACTAGCCATGAGCATAGTTTCTATTATACTTGCACTTGTATCAGCCATGTTTAAATGTATAGAAGAATACAAATGAGTATATATAGGCTTGTGCAATGAATTCTACATGATGTACAATTACATTGAGATCTCACCTCAAGCATAAAAGAAACAAGAGCTCAAAGCAAAAAAAACATATATTTCTAGCTACAGAAAACAAGGCACAAGCACAGAATGAAAAAATGTATATAAAATAAAGCGTCATTTAGTCCCCCAATTGTACTAACCAAAGACATATTTCTTAGCTACAACAGTTTTTCATTCTTCAAGCACAATCTTGAACGGTCTATTATATCTACAGTTGCTTGGTTGACATAATTTTTCTCAAATATTTTCTCATGGTAGCAGTCAAGAAGCTCATTTACTCTTCAAGTATATCTATTAGAATCACAATAGAATCCTCCCAAGTATAGCCCTAGCTCCCAATTTTAGGTTTTATTCCATTCCAATTCCTAAAGACATTTTAGGTTCTGGGAAATTCTCACTCTGCATTTCACTTCTCCATTGAATCCAGTGCCTCTGTGAACTGCCCACCCCAACAGCCACTCTGCTTGCCCATACAGTTTTTCATATCCGCTCGGCTCTCAGTCTCTCACTCAGGCATCTCTGTTCTTACACAAGGAGGTATTGTTCCAACAACTATATCAAATTCTTATGACTGCTACTGTGGCATTTACACAGAAATTGCATAGTATAAAAGATGTATAAAGCACTGATGAATTTAGAGTAATACAGTCAGAACTGAAGAAGGTGAAAGAAAAACATGCGGGAATTCCAAAATATCAATCCAACTTCTAACAAGGTAGCCAAATATCCTCAACGCTCAAACTTAGTGAACTCGGTGCAATGCATTTAGCAGTTTAATATATTAGGTAGGTCAAATGCTAACCATTGTGATTGTACAGTCCAATACTAATTATCTGAGTGTACTTGAAAATGTTTTAAAGGTTTTAATCTCAAAAACAAGCAAGACATGAAACTTCTAATGGTCTTCACTTTTTTTTCCTTTTGTCTTCCCCTCTCTCTTTCTCTCTCTATTATCTTTTTCTGTTGCCTCACAAATCCTCAAATACACCATTGTGTTTAGAGCGACACAAGCCTTCAAGCAGAAAGAGAAATAAAGACTTGAACACAATTACTCCATTACATATATTTCTAGTCAATTTTTCCGCTAAGGCACAAATCGATCTGCTTTTCCTTAACAGTAGCTGGCAAACACTTTATTAGTTAACTTGTATTTGGGGGACGTGATAATTATGTTGAGGGTCACAACGTAGATTTTCACATTATTATGTCCGCCTAATACAAGTTATCAAAGTTATGGATCACCATCCAAAAAAACCCTTATTTATAGAAATAATAATTCCTAAAAAAACAGACAAAAAGTAATGGTGGGGGAGTAGAATATAAAAAATTCAAGGCAAAAAACTCGATATATCAAACAAATTGCATCGACAACGCAAGCACCGAGTTCCCAGTTCTATTTGCCGAAAGAACTGTTCACCATCCTATCCAGAGTTGACAGAAAGACTTAGAGAAGGCTATGGCATTGGCAGTTACCTCTAATAGCCCTTCTCTGAGCAGACGCGGGCACACTATTATGTTTCTTGATTCGATCAATGATGCAAAACCCTTCAGACTTTGGTCAGAGATACACATATATGAGCTGAAAGCCTTTGATTTTCATTTCTTCCGCCCAGAAGCAAAAACTCATGATAGCCTAAGCAAAATAAAACCGGTAGGTCATAAAAGGAAAACATCAGATTGGATAAGTGTACAACACATAAGCTTTAAACATAACCTTAAAAGACCTTAATTAAACGGAGTTAATCACAAGTTATTAAGCATTTCCAATACCAATCAGAAAATAATAAAAATGGAAGAAAATACAAATAAATATTTCAAGAAAAAAATATTTGATTGACAAAAGGAAAGTGGATAAACAATAAGATACAAGACATAATGGGATATAGTGTTTCTGATGATTAACCATAATCACATTTCTGAGCCAGGAAATGTTCAAAAAGAAACAAAAAAAGGTTTTCAAAACCAACTCCAATAGATGCATATAAATTGCCAAAAAGAATAAAATTCTTACTTACATTTTCATATCTCCGCCTACTATCATGTATATTTTTCACTTGTTTTTATAGTTGTGAATTTTTGTGTAATTTGTCAAGGATCCTCCAAGAGACAGCATCTGGAGATAACCCATTCTTCCTCATCTCTCCCACTATTTGATAAGCTTGCCTCTTCAAACCCAAGTTACAAGCGCTATCAAGTAAAATGTTATAGTTGAAAATATTAGGTGACACCCCACAGTCTACTAGTTCATATAAGAAGTCACAAGCCTCATCGAATCTATCCAATCGGCAAAACCCTTTCAGAATTGAAGCATAAACAAAGTTGTCATGAATCTTGGAGGGCCATATTTTTTCATCCCAAAATCTTTTGGCCTCATCTAAACTACCAGCCTCGCAAAGCCCATCAATGATAATAGTATGTGTGGTGCTATCAGCAATCACACCTTGGATAACCATGGCTATGTAAATCTCCATAGCTTCATTAGCCTTTTGAAGCTTAAATAACCCTTGAATAACAGCATTATAAGTTATAACACTTGGTACAAGATGTCTTTCAGGCATTTTCTCATGCAACAGAACAAGAGCTTCTTTGGTTTTTCCAGCATTCAATAACCCACGAATAATAGTAGTAAATGTTATGACATCAGGTGCACAAAATTTGCCAAGTATCATGTCATTAAATACTTCCATAGCGTCATTAATCTTTCCCATCTTGCATAACCCATTAATAACAGTATTTAATGTGATCAAATCAGGCTTACATTGCGCCTGAAGCATGGAAATAAGCGTGTTTAGGAGCTCCGTTGCATTATCGATTAAACAAAGAGATTTGATATAGATATTATAGATTCTTGTTTGGTCTGCAGTTTTCTTATTGAGAAAATAGTGCAGTACCTCCTTTGCCTTGTATATATCACCAGCTTGACAAAGACTTTCTACCAAGATCTTGTACGTATATTCAGATGGAACATAACCAAATTCAATTCCTTCTTGAAATAGTTGGAAAGCCCTCATACATCCCCCATCCTTACTTAATCCATGAATGATAGAATTATATGCTGCCATGCTTGGTTTATAACCTTTTTTTCTCATTATATACACTATCCTTGATGCCCCATGATGCCTACCAGCTCGGCACAGAGAATCTACCATTTGAGCATAAGAAAATTCCGTAGGAATACTACTACCTTGAGGCATATCCTCAGCAATTTCGAAAATTACATCAAAGTATCCTTCCCTACTCAAAGAATTAATAAGATTGGCAAAGGCAGCACAATTGATTGAGGGATTATCAACATTTATCATCTGCTCCCAAAGTTTACTTATCAAGTCCTTCCTGAGCTGTGCATCACCATTGACCAAAACCCCACCAAGCAAAACACTATAAGTCAATGAATTAGGGGCTACACCCTTCTCAGACATCTCATCAAAAACCTTAAATGCTGCGCCCATTTCACCATCGTGCGGTACCCATTAATCAAAGTAGTGTAGGAAATAACAGTAGGACAATGACCCCTATCAAGCATATCAAACAAAATTCTATGAGCTACACGAGGCTCAGGGAGTTTGCAAAATTGATCAGTTAAACGATTATAATTCATCAAAGAGGGAACAAACATGGGGTTTACATTGATCAATTGTCGAACCAAATGAAATGTAACATGTGGAGTACGAGAATCAAGTAATCGAGCAATGAGAACATTGCAAGTGCGCTCATCCGGGATGCATTGAGAAGCAATAAAGAATAGGAACCGCTGATGAGCCTCAGCATAGCGTTGTGACCAACAAAGGGCATGGATTATACTGCTTAGATTTAGCGAGTGTGGACGATATCCATGGAGGCGAAGGCGACCCAACAGACGAAGGGCCTTATCAACATTTCCATCAATGCATAGTTTATGAATCTTTCTAGTCCAAAATGCCCCGTTTTCTATGGTTTCACTATTCAAAATGTCTTCCTCGACTTTTTCCACTGATTTCTGCGCTTGCATATGGTTTGAAAATCTAATTGCTTTTTTAAAGTAAGGAGAAATAATAAATCAGTTAACCAATTTTCAAAACCCTATAATCAGTCTATTTATTCAATTGACACGAAATCATAAAAGTATAAGGCAGAAATCTGACCTTTTCTATACAATTCCAATTTCGGTTTTGCATTTAATTGACAGGGAACAGTGAAGACTCGATTCATTGCCATTTAATTTCTTCAAACAAAACTGAAATTGGGCATTTTTCCAGACAAATACACAATGAACACATTAGTGGTAGTAAATTAGAAAATTAATTTTCAGAAATTCCATACCTAAGAATTAGAGATTGATTTGACCATGATTCGACATGAGTGGGTTAGTGAAGAAGATGGAAGTGTCTCCATTAATGAAGGTTAGTAGTTTAAAATAAAAGTCAATATATTTGTCACTTATAGGAACTAGGAAGCCTTGGTTAAATAGGCTCAAACTTTTGTTCATAATTAGTAACTGACCTCTCGTTTTGCAACCCCAATTTCCAAAAACGAGATTGATTAACTTAGATTGTTGTCTTTGCCAGAAGTTATACCAAACAACATCTTTAGTTATAGCACGATTAAAGTTACTAAGCAAATGGCGTAACCGCGTAAGCATTCCCTATGATTTGATGGGCATAAGGTCGTTGTCCTTCTGGCTTCTCCATAATTGCTAAAATTCCCACATATCTATAAAGAATTGAGGTGATTAAATCTTTTAAATACTTATCTTACTTAATTTTAAATTTTTTTAGGAAAATAAATTTACATGCAATCAATTATAATATATTTGGCAAGGTTCTAAAAAGTTGTCATTTGCTATTTTCCAGCTCTTTGTATTAATGTTCATGATTTTAAATCAATATATTTTTCAAATATAATTTCTTAAGTATAAAACATTTTTTTTGAAACAATTAATATCTTTAAGCTTCTTATCTAGTTATAAAGATTTAATGTAAAAATATATTTCAAATACTTACTTAATTTAACTTTAAATTCATCTAGAAAATTATACTTTTATATTTGTCAAAACTCTAAGAAATTATCATGTGTTAATGTTCAATTTTTTTATTAACATTTAATTTTATCAACATTTATAATTATGATTAAGAAAATGTATTTTTAAAAATTTGACATTTTGTTTGTTCTCTTTTAAAAATCACACCTTTCGATTATTTTTTAAAAATCCGACCTTTTGTCTCCGTTTTCTTTTATAGTAGATGCCTCCCTAACTTATCTGAACAACTGGTTAATTTCGAATGTTTGAAAAAAGAGAATAGGAAAATTTACTTTTAAAAATCCGACCTTTTATTTGTTTTCTTTTAAAAATCTCACATTTCAGTTGTTATCTTTTAAAAATCATACATGTTGCTTGTTCTCTTTTAAAAAATAAACAAAAAGTAAATTTTTAAAAGAGAACAAACAAAAAATCGAAGTTTTAAAAGTAAATTTTCCTTATAATTATCGAAGGACAGTGGCTTATAATAAAAACAAGAGGACCAAGTATGTACACTAATAAGTCCAAACTCACGTGAATCTCTCCTCTCAAATCTCCAACAAGATAGGATCTCTAATCTCCTATCTCCTATCTCCCTTTCCATTCTCCCTCATTAAAACTCCATCTCTACATCTTTATTTTTCACCATATATCCCCTTCCTCAAAACCTTTCTCCATTCTTCAAAATCATCATTTATCATATCGTTAATCGTTTATCGTTCATTGTTCATTGTTTATCATACTCAATACATCTCGCTTAGACCAAACTCCCATCCCTCACCATGTCATCATCATACCCATATCCCACAACATAGGATCTCAAATCTCCTATCTCCCTTTCCATTTTCCCCTCGTTAAAATCCCACCTCTAAATCTCTATTCCCCCATATATCCCCTTCCTCAAAACCCTTCTCCATTCTCCAAATTCGATCATTCATCATTTATTGATCATCGTTCATCGTTTATTATTCATTGCTCATTGTTTATCATACCCAGTACATCCCGCTCACACCAAACTCCCATCCCTCACCATGTCATCATCATACCCATATCCCACAAGATAGGATCTCTAATCTCTAACCCCCATAATCTCCTATCTCCTTTTTCATTTTCCAATCATAACAATTAAAACTCCACTTCTAAATCACATTCCTCAAAACCCTTTTCCATTCCTCAAATCATCGTACCCAGTATATCCCGCTACCAGAACCATGTCGTACCCATACCCGCCATGCTCACCCGCCGAACTCGAAAAATACTTAGGCCCAAACACAACAAACCCAATAGCAGCAGCCTCCTACATCTGCTCACGCTTCACCGCAACCTCAAAAAGCTTCTCCTCATCATCCCACGCCATTAACACAACCTTCCTTCTCTTCTCAACCTACCTTGTCTTCTCCATGCAATTGGGTTTCGCCATGCTCTGTGTCGGTTCAGTTCGAGCCAAAAACACCATGAACATCATGCTCACCAACGTTCTCGACGCTGCGGCCGGTGCAATTTCTTACTATCTATTCGGGTTCGCCTTTGCTTTCGGATCACCCAGTAACCCGTTTATTGGCTCCCGGTTTTTTGGGCTTCATTCGATACCCGATTCTGAAATGGATTATTCGTTTTTTATGTATCAATGGTCGTTTGCGATTGCGGCGGCGGGGATTACAAGTGGGTCTATTGCGGAAAGGACTCAGTTTGTTGCGTATTTGATTTATTCGGGTTTTTTGACCGGATTTGTTTACCCGGTTGTTTCGCATTGGTTTTGGTCGGCTGATGGGTGGGCCAGTGCTAATAATGCGGGTAATCTTTTGTTCGGGTCGGGTGTTATTGATTTTGCGGGTTCTGGTGTTGTCCATATGGTCGGTGGTATTGCTGGGTTTTGGGGTGCTTTTATTGAAGGTCCAAGGTACTATTTTTCTTTTTCTAAACCTCTTACTATTTATTGGCACCTTTCAAATTAATTGCTATAAATATTTACAAATTCTTGTATGATACGGTCTCACCGCGACACGTGCCTCATATTTGGATTGAATAGTCAATAATAAAAATTATTTATAATGGACCTTTTATATGGACTCGTCAAGATGAGAGAGTCTGATACAAGAGAGGCTAATAAATAATACTCTCTCTTTCTTTAATGATGTTTCCATAAAAATGTTCAAAACAATTAAATAAATAAAATATGGGAAAAATTATATAAAACTACCTATTCTATACTCCATTTTTTAAAAAACTACCTAATATAAATTTTTTTTCAAAAAACTACCTTGTATAATACTAAACTTTGTAAAAGACTACCTTATACCTAATTTCGTCAGTTGACTGGTAAGAATAACGTTGACCAGCACGCGTATGTCACGTGATCTCTTAAAACACCTCTTTCACTCACCTTCACAGAAAGCTCTACTTGTTCTCTTCAAAAATCGAGTCTCTCACCTACCAAAACATATACAAGTTGTTGTGTATGTGTGTTTTCAATTGATTACAAACCCAGTTGAGTATGTTTATGAAGCAAGCAGTGTGTACAAGCTGTGTTTATGAAGCAATCAGTAGCAATGTTGAAGCAAGCAAATCAGTTGAGTATGTTGTGCTGTGTATGTTCAATTGATTACAAACCCAATTGATTACAACAAAACCCAATTGATTACAAACCCTATTGATTAGAACAAAACCCAATTCTTAATCTGATTACAAACCCAATTGATTACAACAAAAGTCAAATGATTAGAACAAAACATCAAATGCTGCTGTACATGTTCAATACCCATATCATTTATCATTGATTAGAACAAAACCAGTGAGTATGTTGTGCTGTGCATATACAAAACCAGTGAGTACAAAGTAGAAACTCTCCTTGCAAAGGGAACTCCACAACCACATTTCTCGGGCTTTGAATTTGATGTTGAAGAAGGAGAATACATTAGGGAAGCAAGATGAAGAAGGAATGGTGAATTGAAAGAATCTAGATCATAAATTAGGGGTTTTTGATTTAATGGTTTGAGTTTTAATGGAGGAAGAGTGATGAAGAGTGATGAATCGGGATTGTAAATGAAGAAGGAAGAGTCACATGCAAGCAGCGTGACAGTCAACGTCTAAATTAACAGTCAAATGACGGAAATTCATTAATAGGTAGTCTTTTGCAAAGTTTAGTATTATACAAGGTAGTTTTTTGAAAAAAAATTTATATTAGGTAGTTTTTTAAAAAATGAAGTATAGAATAGGTAGTTTTATATAATTTTGTCTAAAATATGTTAGATAGTGGAGATATTATTCCATTCAATAATAAATTTGATAGTAGGAAAGTGAGGACCATACATATTAAAAAAATATATTCCCTCCGTTCCATTTGACTAGTCCCATTTGACTAGTCACGGATTTTAAGGTAGTAGTGGGGTCCATTAAAAAGGTGGTAGTTGGGTATTTTAATTGATTAAATTAATTGTAAAGGTGGTAGTGGAGTATTGGGAATTGGAAAAGTGGGGGTATTTAGGTAAGAAAAGGTTAGCCAAAAAAGGAAATGGGACAAGTAGTATGGAATTGCAAAAAAAGGAAATGGGACAAGTAAACTGGAACGGAGGGAATATAAAAAAAGTTAGTGAAAAAAATATAGGGACCACAAGTAGTAAAAAATGTTTTTTTTACAGAGTTAGTAGAAAACATGTGCGAACTATATGAAATATAAAAATATTAAAATGAAATTAGTGAAAGATATGTGAGAATAATAACCATTGTTAAATAAGGAAGAATAAGGTTATTTTTGTCTAAAATTTGTGATATAAATGAAAAGATTCCTTATGAGAACAATAAATGAAGCAATCAAAATAGAAAGTGTAAACTTCTTTGAGAAACGAAGGGAGTATATTTTAATTGTTCATGCATCTAATGCATAATTCCAACAATTAATATAATTGATTGCACATAATTGATTATAGTAAATTGATTGCACATAATTAATTATAGTAAATCTTGTGTGAGATCGTTTCATATTGAGATAAAGTCAAATAACTAGTTTATAATTCCTCCAATCAATCACTTTAAGACTATAAAGAGTGATGACTTTTAAACTTATCATAAGTGTAAATTGACCAGATTAATATAAATAATCTCACAGTAAGACTATCAGAATTTGTAAATTAACATAATAAAAATGAATCAAATAAAATTATACTACAAAAAATTGGAAGTAAAGCAATATTATTGATGAATATTGTTACTATACAAGTATAGCTAATTAATTCTCAAAATATGTAATATTCGCATTTATTGCCTTGATTTATTTTTAAATCGCCTTTATATCTTGAAATTAATGATTTTACATCTTCATCTTTTGTGTTTGTTTACTTTTTTTTCATTTTTCTAAGAGATAACTAAATATGTTTGGTTAGAGTATTGTGTTTTATTTTCTCGGAAACAACTTGTTTACCTGAGCAATGTGTTACAACTTATAAGAAAAAACTTAATTGAACAATGGGTATACTATCCGCTACTAATAAATTAATAAATATAATTATTGATTTATATTCTACGATTTATTAATATCGATTAGTAATGAGTTGTTTACCTGATATGTAAATATATACAACATTTTACGTAATCTTGATAGTTCCTTTTTCCATAACTTCAATTCAATTTAAATAGCTAACTAATCACATTTGTCATTTTTTTAACAAAATTTATTTTTTTACCCAATTCTTAAACATCGTCACCCTTTTTATTTTATCGCCACCCCTTTTTTAATAAAATTACTAAAATGCCCTTAAATCCAATTTTAATTATAAAATCAACCATTATTATTTCTAAACTGAATTTCTTAATAATAAATAAATTAAAGTAAAAATATAAATTTTAGTAAAGAAAATAATTTTTAAAATCGAAAAATAAACCTGATCACACGTTTTGTATTGAAATTTGATACATAATCACTCCTTTGGTCGAAACTTTTGATACGAAAATCACATTACTGCAATATTTGTAGCATTAGAACCTAGACTTCAAGATCTTTCAAATGATATATTATATGCCAAATTCCGATAACGGAGCGAGAAATGACGATCGTTTGAAGTTTATTTGTGCTGAAATTAGATACATGTTCATTCTTTTGGTCATAACTTTTTTTTAAAAAAATCGTATTAGTGCAAGGTTTGCGGCATTGGAAACTAGACTTCAAGAGCTTTCCAACGACATATTATATGCCCAATTCTGACAATCGAGCGAAAAATGACGACCGTTTAAAGTTTGCAGTAATTTCTAATGACCAGGCCATGGTTGAATCGTACAAAATGTGCGATCGGACCATAGTTGAATCGCACAAAATGTGCGATCGGACCATGGTGAAATCCCACATTTTTTTATATTGACCATACCTTTATATTCTTTGTGTTGGGTTTAGGGATCTAATCCACTAAAAGGAAATTAATTCTAGTCCACGAAATTCGTTTTACTTCAGAATTAATGTTGACCATACCTTTATATTCTTCTTTTAAACAGCGATGGTTGACTATAAGACTATCTCATATAGAAATTTATGTTTTCTTTTATAGTTTCTGTTCTTTTAATTTATAACAATATATATTATATTTTACAGGATCGGAAGATTCGATCATGAAGGACGATCAGTAGCCTTACGAGGTCATAGTGCCTCATTGGTAGTGTTAGGAACATTTCTACTTTGGTTCGGGTGGTACGGTTTCAACCCGGGTTCATTTACCAAGATTCTAGTCACATACAATGATGGATCCGCCCCATATTACGGCCAATGGAGTGCAATTGGACGGACAGCTGTCACTACCACATTGGCCGGTTGCACGGCTGCTTTAACCACTTTATTTGGAAAACGGATTCTCTCGGGTCATTGGAATGTAACCGATGTTTGTAACGGTTTATTGGGCGGATTTGCCGCAATCACATCCGGATGCTCTGTGGTTGAACCGTGGGCTGCAATTATTTGTGGGTTTGTTGCTGCGTGGGTCTTGATCGGGTCAAATAAATTAGCGGATCGATATAAGTATGACGATCCGTTACAAGCAGCCCAATTGCATGGCGGATGTGGGGCATGGGGAGTTCTTTTTACCGCACTTTTTGCGACTAAAAAGTATGTTGATGAGGTCTACCCGAGTACGGGCAGACCTTATGGTTTGTTAATGGGTGGGGGTGGTAGGCTTTTAGGTGCCCATATTGTTCAAATCTTAGCAATAATTGGGTGGGTTAGCTTCACAATGGGACCTCTTTTCTTGATACTTCATAAGCTTAAACTATTAAGGATATCACCCGATGATGAAATGTCGGGTATGGATTTAACCCGACATGGTGGATTCGCTTATGTTTATAATGATGAGGGAGATATCAATGAACGAGGTGGAATCCGGTTGAGAAAAATGGTTTCAAATCAGATTGGTTGAACTTACTTGGCCGGCTAATTAGATTAAAAGATAGTCATTTATATTATAAGATTTCATGTATTTTTAAAAATTGTAAATTATATTATTAATTTGAGATTTATTTTTCTCACATTGTGAAGTGAAGTTGTATTTAGCAAATGAGGTTTTAGTGTACATAAAGTTCTTGATTTATACTTTCTTTTTTTTTATCAAATATCTTATTTGATAATGCATATTTTAAGTAAGGGGGAAGTGGACCACATAAGAGGATTGACTAAAGAAAAAAAATTAATTTAATGGCAATTAAGTAAATACTTAAATTCCATAAAAGTATAAGTAAGAAAAAAGTTACCAAATAAGAAAATGAGATTTAATGTAAATTTGCCAAAAAAAAAAAAGACAATTTATTTGAATAGGAGGAAGTAATTAGGTAGAATATTTATACTCTAAAATTAAGTACTCCTTTTAAGTTATTAGTCAGTTTAGAAGTAGAAATATTTTTTTTAAGTCTATTGTTATTTGAGAATATTAAAGCTTAATTTGTATTATACTGTTTTTTTTTTTTAATTTACTACTTTATGATTCTCAATGTGAGACTATTGACTATGAAATTAGATCCTTTCCAATACTACAATCATAGATTAGTTATCAGAATCTCGATTTTGATCTATGATTCTACGATCTTACGATCTAAAAATGGGTGACCGATCCGATTCTACCGATTTCGATCCTACGCCCTCAACGATCTAATGTAGAATCTCGATCCTCATAACCTTGATTACAATTCACTGATGGGTTAAGTACTCATTTAAGATTATGACACTTAGCATCAACAAAAATGAAGGGTAAGATTAATTTTTCTTCCCAATTTTATTAAATGATCTTGATTGTGTAGAAAAAAAAGTGAAGTGAGTGCTTATTTTGTTCAAATGTGAAAAATAAATAAAAACAAATCACAACCTTTCATTTTTTATAATTGTCAGGTGTCTGGTGTGCATATCGAATTCTCAAACAAATTTAAAGGGACAAAATGAATATAATTATCGACTTGTAGGTAGTCTTATAGTGATTGATTGTAGTTGAAGATAACAAAGCATCGGAGTAGATTCATTTGTTCATTTTTGTGCATGCCTTGTCATCCTACATTATAACTTGATATGACAATTTTAATTTACATGTCTCATTTTAAGATGGACAAAAAGATAGTCCTCCTATCATAATCATAAGTAGTTATGGACTCTATGTGCACTATTTATAAACTCAAATATGTGTCTAAAATGAAGTACAACATACTATAACATATTATATTTTTTATAAATAGTTTAAATTTTAGGGAAATGTTTTAAAAAATAATTAAGTTTTAAAATTTTTTTAACAAAAGGACAACAATATAAGAAATATAACCCCAACTTAAAATTAAGACGGGATTATCACTTTACTCATTCTATTGAAATCTCTATATAAGAAAAAAGGATTTCAGGCACCATAATATTAGTTATGCACATTTGTGATGAATATGACGTATTATATGTAAAAACTAATAAGTTGTTTGGTTGTCAGTAATTTAGAATAAAATTAAACTTTAATGTGATTCATGAAAAACACATCACAAAATCTATGATATACTACTATACTTGACTTAGATTAGTCTAATAATTAAAAGTAGAAATTCTTTTTTTTTTCTAAAGGTTTGTTATTCAATAATATTGAAGATAACAAAGCATTGGAGTAGAATGATTTGTTGTATTTGTACATGTCGCCATCCAACATTATACTCAAATTTTGGATGGACTATACAAGATTCCAATCTTCCATGATATAGTTTTGTCTTATTTTAATCAAAAACCATAGCCATCAATAAATAACTACAATATTACATTCTTTTTTTAAAGAAAATGATGTATAGCATATAAGAAAAATCTTATATTTTATTTATGTAATTTAATATTATTTTTTTGTCTTGAAATCATATATCTATATTATTTTAGAAATATTGTTAAAATTAATTACATGAAAATCAGTTTTGAATTACCCTAGAATTTTTATTGTAAAACTTTATATAAAAAACTGATAATACTTTTTTATACATGTTAACATTTGAATATCCGTGCAGTGCATGGGTTTATATGCTAATAAAATACAAATTAAGAGTGGTAAATGAATGGTATCAAAAAATCAAATTGGACAATAACAGTGAATAAGATGAAGTATTATTTTATTAAAACAAAAAGTTGTATAAATAGGTAGGACCATCTCGTAAACTTTAAGACCCTGCGCCAATTTAATTTTATGAACCCTTATAGTTTAAGAAAAATAATCAAATTACAAGTATATTATAAAATTTCTCTATTAATTAAATTATTATCCAACTAGTCAATTTATAAGTTTTTGACTGAAAGTGAGATTTTGAAGAGATTGCATCTCTGAAGTCTATTGATGGATTTTGAAACAACTAATAATATTTGGTTGTTTATTACTTGGATCTTGATACAAAATATTATACATGTGTCTATAAGTAATTTGAAACGATAAATAAAATAAAAAAAAGTATAAAAATGAACTTTTGAGGCCCCTTCAATAATAGGATTTTGTGCTATAAACTATTTTACACATGCTAATCGACAGCCATGTTTATAGGAAATACCTAGAAGCAACCATTTTCAAGTTCCAATCATGAAAAAGTGGCTTCAATATGAACACCATGAAATCAATCAGGAAATCTAATACTTGTTTTAGATCTAAGTCCTAATACATGCCCATTCATATTCTATAATCACATGGGCTTTTCCCCCAACGTATAACATCAATAAATACAACTCACATCCAATTCCATCATGATTTATCGTTATTTATCCCATAGAAATTGCTATAACATAGTAAAAAATAGTAAGCTACCCATTTTGCAAAATAAGTAACTGATTGGTCATTAGCCTTATTTTTAAATTTAAAATCATCGTAATGTGGATATGCTTTGCCATAGACGGGGTCTTTTAGGAGACCTTCTGTGTACTATAGACATAGAAATTCAAATTACCAATAAATATATTTTATTCGCCTATAACTAGTAGATAATTTACCCATCAGTCAACTAATTTTTTTCATTTCTTCATGCATGTACTTGAAAGGAAAATTACAAAAAAATGTATAATCTCTAGAAAGAATCCTATTTACTTTCCTAGATTTATCCTTAATTAAAAATTGAATATTTATAAAAAAAAAAATCCAATCACATTGAATTTACATTCTGCGAAAATAAATAGGTAAAATTTGTGTCAAAGAATTGTAGCTAGCGAGTGGGTGTTCGTTTTGGCTTATGTTTTAGTGTTTTGATGTCGATCCTGGTATTGTTTTCTTAGCATTTCGGCAAACAAAAGCTCGTTCCAAAAATCGGGAACTCCGGGAAGACACCAATGACTACAATCTTGAAACTTTAATGGTGAACTTTTCTCTTCTCCGGATACGTGTAGCTTTCGATACACTGATGGGTGTGCATCCTTGCGGTAATCCGTCATTCTCGTGATATTAAGAAAGGAAATAGGTGTTTTCATACCCTTCAGTACCTTCTCGAGAGTTCTCATTTTCCATGGATATTTAGTTAGGTAAGCCTCATTCCTAATCGGTTCCGTCTCGCTGTCACACTGGCCCCCGGAATTCCATTGCCCTCCTCTTTAAGATAGAAAAGGTAAGGAATTTGTTAGATTTTGCATAAATTCTTAATAATTCATTAAAAAAACAATGACTATACAATTAATGTAAGTGCCGCATTGTACAGGTTTTCAGAAAAAGAGAACCGATATTTCCCGTGTGGTAAGGTGTAAAAATCATTTTAGGCTGTTTCAAGGGAGATCTTTGGCTTTTGGCAAAAATTTAGCGTTGCGATAATTGCATCACCATGTCCATTACTGCAAACACAACTGTTACCGTGTTATGCAGATGGAATCATGGAAGTATGTGGCTTACGGGGGAACCATTTATCTAGATTACTTTATATCCGGATCCAGTGTAAGATCCACAATAGCAAGTTAGTGATCTAGATTTGTCGATGCTAGCAATAAACAATGACTATACAATAAATGTAAGTCTTCATCGCATCGCATCGCATCGGCCTCAATTTCAGAAAAAGTGAACCGATAACTCTCGTGTTCTAAATGTGTAAAACTCCGTATATTAGCTGTCTATGGAGATCTCAGGTTTTGGCCAAAATTTTAGCATTGGGATAACTGCATAATTCTCAATACTGCATCACCATGTCCATTACCGCGATCGCAATTGATACTGTATTATGCAGATGTACGTAAGTGGCTTATGTGGTAATGATTTACCTAGAGTTCTCTATATCCAGGATGACAGGATCCAAGGTAAGATCCACAATAACAAGTTAGTGATCCAGATTTGTCAATGCATAATAATCCATGGAATGATGGTTAAAGATTCAAGTAAAAGCTATTTGAAGTATAATTTCCTTCAACGTATAAAAATGAGCGTAAAAAATCATTTTCAGCAACACCATTATAAAACGTTTAAGTTCAGTTCATACAGACCTGAAATGCGTATTGGAATAGCCACGGAAGAAGATATGCGTCCTCTGAGGATTAATATTGGCGTCAACCCATCTCCCCCAGGTCGTTATAGCCTTTCGAAACGCTTCCTTAACACTTAATTGTTTGTAAACATTGCTACCTTCTTGATAATAATCCTCCCTATCATACAAAAACACAATTTAGCTTCGATATTGAAGTGACAATGTACGAAGATATATGATGATAACAATAAGTGCAAATTACGCACCCTTTTGAAGTCTTTTCATGAGTCCACCAATGACCGGTATTATAAACTAATATATCAGCGTTCTTAAACCGTTCAGATTCTTCAACCACAATATCAAGTCGAAGAGTTTCATTGGTAGTTCCGTCCGGGTTTTTGACATCCCACGGTTGAACCAAGAATGGGGCTACAAAGAACTCGATGGCACAACCATAATCCTACACACCAAAAAGGAAGCAAATTTAGTTGATTAAACATTAAATTGAGTACACGAAGACTGAATATCGTATGTGTTAAATTAGGCTGAGCTTATGGTGAATGCCAACAATTATTATTATTGGGGAAAACACGAGGTGCACACACTTCACAAGCCAAGGAGATATATGCCATCCCAAAACCATATGGCAATGGGAAGAAGGTCTCCAATAGCTTATAAAGTGTGCACGTCATTTTTAATTTATCGATGTGGGATAACTCATCCCAACAGTATGTATAGGTACATATCTTACTTTGAATACAAACGAGTATGAAGCTTCAGTCCGAAAGTGGCGTTTACCATGGGCCTCATATACATTCTTTGGGTTTCTAACCGAGTTCTTAAGAATGCAAACCAGAGATTCCCACATATTTCGATTCAGTGAATCTCCAACAAAAACAAGCCGTTTCCCCTTCAATAATTTCAACATTTGCTTTCCGTTCAACCTACACAAGAATGTGAATCGGTAAAAGATATTCAAATATTCATTAAAACTATACTTTCCTATGAAGCATAAAAATAGTTGATTTACTTTGAATGATTAATTAATTCGGGCAAAACAAGTATTAAAGCAATCAATATAAATTATGATGCAAGGAATGACAGCATAGCCAACAAATACAAGTAACAAAAAACTATAGTTAGACTTTATTTTGATTTAAATAACATCAAGAGAAGATCCAACAAGTTATTCAAAGTTTCACCAAAACTAAACTTTCCTTTATTGGATTTTTATATCTCTAGATAAGAGATATGGAAGTTTAAGGTGATGATTTTAATTTTCGCTAAAAGTTATGTTGGAGTATAAAACATATCTTGGGCTTCAACCATAAGTTTAAGCTTTTGGTTGAGTTGGTTTCTTGACATGGTATCAGAAAACGGGTTCGAATCAACAAAAAAATTGTATCCAGATCGATTCTACTTCATGTAGATCAAATCGAAACACCCCAATATATGGGTTAACGGTGCATTGCAAATCGAAACACCCCATATATGGGTTAACAGTGCATTGCCACCGGAAACCAAGATATCGGGGTTGGACTATTGAACCGATTCATCTCGCAAGGGAAGGCATAAGTGTCAAATATCATCTACAACGATCATAGTTTTATTAATTAGATTGATAATTGATCAGAAAGATTATGTATTTGCTTGTTAATACAGATGGAGATACTATATTAAGTCAATTTTAATTAGAAAAAAAAAATCCCATCAAGCATGCAAATAGTTCATGGAGTATATATTGGTAACCCTAGTGCATATTACCATTTACCAATGAGTTTATTTCCTTTTGTTCCATAAAAAAGGAATCTAAAACAATTTTAATGCAATCTTTCAAAAGATTCTAAACCATGTTTACAATTGCCTTAAATTTAAGATCAACAATAAAAATAGGTACACTTTTATGGAAACTAAGAAAACAAACCACACTAAATTAAGTAATACTTCACCCCATTAAAGTTCCAATATTTAGCGTTATGTATGGTATGAGGAGGGCATGTGTTGCATCCACACTTCTAGCCAAAAGGCTCTCGTGTGTTAGGGTAAATAACATATCCGCCTAAAGTGGCTAGTGAGGTTGAAAAATAAGGCAGACCAATACGAGTTGGCTATCATTTAAAATGATTAAAATATTGCACAAAATTAACAAAAAATAATGTAAATAAACAAGACAAGTAAAATTACCTACGTAGTGTGCAACCTTTAGGCTTCCATTTAAGCTTCATATAATCACTAGATAGTGCCCGTGCGATGCACGGTTTTATCAAATTTTTAAGTATAAATAACAAAAACAAATCCTAATAAAAGTATATTATATTGTAACTATCTCAAAATATCCAATACACTAAATAATATTCATTTAACAAAAAAAATTGAAACTTTTTTTATAAATAATTAATATAAATAAAATATAATATATAGTTTGCTAATACATTAAATATAAATTGACCCAAAAAGTAAAAAAAAAAACAATTAATTAGAAAAATAATATATTCAAAATAAAAAGTAGAAAGTGAAAGATCAAATGACGACACATAAGCAATTTTAAAAGGCGATGATGTAAGCTGTTTTGTTTTAGTAATAGTTATAGATTATCAGGTCTACCATTAACAAAACAATTGAATTGTTCATCAATTAATTTACATGATCCTGGTTTATATAAAGGATATGAATCATCTCTAACCCATTCTCCATCATACAAATCACAACCAATCAATGACTCAATCAAACTTTTCCCTGAAACGGTGCCGTTTGATCTGCTATTATCCTGCTTCTTTGTGGGTTTAATTTCCCCTTCATTCTCTTTTACCCCTTTATCTTCTTTCTTTGTAAAATTTGCCCTAAAAACAGTTGAATTAGAGGAAACTTCTGGGGTAATTTGGGGAGGAACTAGAACTACACTAGTCTGATTATCGTTCTTATTTTGTGGGTAATTAGTACTATTTGGGGAGATTTGGGGTGTAATTGTATCAGTTTTAGTATCATTAAGACTAGAATTTCCCACTTTAATTGAAGGAGAACTTTGAGGGTCGATTTTAGGGTTAGGGTAAACAAAATCAGTATGATTAAACTGAAATTGTTCATCTTTATCAGGCGGAACTTGGGTTTCAATCAAATTCTGCGAATCTTGAGATCTAGAAGAATCAAAAGATGAAATTGAAGGAGAAGTACTATTAAGTGTAAAAAAATTGACGAACCAAGACGAGTAAGTGGAAGAAGAAGAAGAAGAGGGGGAGAAAGTTAGGAAAGCAAAAAAGGTAAGGAAAACAAAGACAACCCCATAAATAAAAGCAGTACTTTTTCTAGTTTTGAAGGGAGAAAAAGGGCTTTTAAAGTCATTAACAATGGCGTTATTTGAAATTAATTGGTATTTTGTGAGTTGGGCAGCCATTGTTGTTGCTTAGTGATTCTGTGGGAAGTGGGAAACAGGGAAAGTTAGAGAGAAGAGGGGCGGTAGAGAGAGAAGGTGAGAGTAATGATTTGATGAATGTTTGGAGATGTTGGTTATAAAGGAAGGTAAGATATAATTTTATGTTTTTAACTAGTCAAATTTTTTAAAAAATAGTTTCACTATACTTGCTACAATTTAATTTTTACGCATTTAATTAATTTTTATGTTAAATTATATTATACAAATGTAAAAAATTATAAAAAGTTAATGTTATATTTTTACTTATACAATAGTTAATGTTATACAAATAGATGCGATTAGACGATTCAAACAAGATCCCACTTATCTATATTTTTAGTTTTTTACTTATACAATAGTCGCAATTTATAAAATAAGCTTGAATGATGAATAGTGCACATAATGGGAATGCAACGAGTATTTCAGAACATAGGAAATACTTATTAAATTTAAGAAATATTCACTAGGTTGTTTTTTTATTTGAAATATTCCTCAAAGAAATAGGATTTTTTCGGAACTTTAAATTTTATTATGTATTTTTTTAATTTTATGATTATTTAAAATATTCCTCAAAGAAATAGTGTTTTTTATAACTTTATGAGTAATGAGTATTTAGAGATATTAAAATTCAAAAATTAACTAAAAAAATCGTAAATAATATAAATACATAAAACAAAAAAGAAAGAAATGATGATAAAACAAAAAAATATAAGAATTTAACTATATAAATTATAATTCCATTTATATTAATAATGTACTAAATTTGTTAATTGTAATAAAAAATTTGTGGAAAAACTACCTAAAAAATTGAAATAGTTGTCAAAAATTACCTAATATAATATTTGGAGAAAATTAATTTTAAAATTCTAACTTAAGGGCTCTGTTTATAAAAATTCCAACAACTTTGTGTTTTTTTATCTAAAAAGAAAAAAAATCATGTGACATCGATTATTAATTCATGTATATTTTTTATAAATTTGTTTTAAAAGTTGAGATTTTAAAAAAATAAGAGAATTTACTTTTTAAAAATTTGACCTTTTGCTTGTTCTCTTTTAAAAATTCCATCTTTCGATTATTTTTAAAAAAATCCGACCTTTTATCTCTACTTTCTTTTAAAGATCCAAATGACCGGCTACCTTGTAAAAAGGTTACATTTTAATCAACTTGGCAGCAACAAGAGAGGTTTCTCGTGCTATAGCTCTTCCCCGCTGCATGAAAGTTTTCTTCTTGTATTGTAGCTAGGGGAAAGAAGAAAGAGCTCTAATTTTTCACTTTTAGAAAGAAATTTATAACCTTAGGCAAGAGAACATGTCCCTCATGTCCTATTTCAGTAAAATGACAAGCTCAGGAAATTTCCAATTTGTAGCTCTGGAATTTTGAGCAAGTGTACTTGTAGTTTCTTGAAAAGACTATTTGGTTTTGAAGGAGAAGGACGCCATTGTTAGAGGACAAGAGATGAGGGGTTTTTAAGAAAGGATAGATTGGGATGAAAAGGATAATCAAAGGACAGGTGACTTTATTTTTCAAAAAAAAAAAAAAAAACTGGCTACTATAGGTAAAGAAAATCGATTGGTTAGTAATTTAAAAGAAAACAGAGATAAAAGGTTGGATTTTTAAAAACTAATCAAAATGTGAGATTTTTAAAAGAGAACAAGCATAAAGTCGGATTTTTAAAAGTAAATTTTCCTAAAAAATATTTTAAATGTTGAGATTTTTTTTAAGTAATATGTTGATTTTTAGAATTGAAACCCTCAACAATTATTTAAACAACCAATAATGTATCAGTCGTCTTACCTTGAGATGGATCCATATAATTAGGTCATTTCTCTAAATAATCATTGTAAATTGTAAGTGATCTTATAATAGACTAAATATACGTAGAGTGGTGGATCTGCCTAATAAAGATAGTCTTACTATGAGATCGTCTCATTTAAGAATTTGTGTTTTTAAAATTAATTTTTCCTATTTATTTTGTATAGTCTTACTATGAGATCGTCTCATTTAATTTACAAGAAAGCTTTGATGAAACAAAAATAGTTTATTATTAATAATTTACCATATGAAAAATAGAAGAACGTAAATTCTTCCATGTATTCTTATATTGTTGATTGGAAATGATTAAATGAGGCGAATTTAAATATAGGACATCTAAGTTAATCACGATTCATTTTAAAAAAAATTAATCACTGTTATTTGTGTAAATCACATTAACAAAAAAAAATTAATAAATTATCAAAATAAAAAAAATACAAAATCATTAAAGTCATAAACAAATAGATATAATTATTTACGTAGTAAATCTCATTTAAAAGGGGCAAGAGGGGGCACGTGCCTCTACGCATTTTTTTTTTTTTAAAAAAAAGCAAGAAAGAAAATTAATCGTGTGCGTTCTCGACTTCTCCCTCCTACCACAGAAAACCCTAAAACCCAGTTTCCCACGGCCACCCTCGCCGGCGTCTCTCGCTAGTCGCCACTCCTCTGCTGGCCGCTACTGCTGCTGTCGTGAACCGGTGAACGTGAAATCAAGGCCATCAGGCTCAACGCCGACGGCCCACCACCAAACCATCCAACCTTCAATTTAATTTAGGTATTATTTTGATTTTTGAAATCCCCAAAAGTTAGGGTTTTGTTTTATTTCAAGTTTCTAATCTCTTTCTCTGTTCCTTGTCTCATCGTCGTAGCCTCAACCGAACAGCCGCCTCCAGCACCGGCGAACCTACAGTCGCACTAGCCCTAGCGGCGCCTGAAGCCAGCCACATCCTCCTGCGCAACTACACGAAACATTCAGTCTTCACCATTATCATCTCCTCCGTATTAAGGTATACTCCCACCAATAATAAATTTCAGTTCTCCCAATTCCGGATGTCAAACTCAAATGATTTTTATCTTTAACTATTTTTATGATGTTTTGAGAATTTGGTATGAAAATTTCAGTTTCTAATTTTGATGTTTCTGTTAATTAATTAATTTTTATACAAGAAAATAATATTAATAATAAAATAAAAATGCAACAAAGTTTGTGTATTTTGTGAAAGCAGTTCGATCTAGGCGGAATACTTCTTAAAGCTTCACATATGATTTCCTGTTAGGCTTGTTATGGATAATAGTAGGTTTTGGCTTTTTAGTGGGTGTGCTTGAAATTGAGCAAAAATGAGCTCCTTGAGTGATAGGGAGAAAGACGTATTGGGGATTACAATTTGGGATTTGGCTTTTGTTAGGTGCACAGAGAAGGGAAGGTGCCATAGTGTATAGTACCCTTGAGAATTGGGGGTTTTGTCACATGACTGAAGGCGATCAAATCATCAAATTTTCAATTGAAGGTCATGAGTTTTTATGTGAACTAGTGGAATATAATAGTAATTCCTTGTTTAAATATACTGTACTTCTTTTAACCGTGTAACTTAATTTCTGTATTGTGCTAGAGGTGTGTTCCTCTTTCACTCTTCTCCCCATGTATTGTTAAGTTAGTTTTACTCTACCTGCAATTCTTTATGTTACAGATGTGCCACTGATCCATATGTAATTTTGCTCCAAATTTACTGATTTGTGTACTGTATTGTAACGTATTTTTATATGGATTTATGTTTGGGCATTTTCAGTTTACAGCTCTTGATCAGGTTCTCTCAGAAGTTTACGGCTTAGCAAATCCTTATAACATTGCAGTCATGTCGGGGGCAGATTTAGAAAACATGCTTTTGGAGGCAGCAGGAAGAACTGGTGCATCCAGGAGAAAAAATAACTCACATCCACCTTCCAAAAGGCGGCACAAGGGTTCATATTCTGACAATGAAAGTGATTCAAAGGATGATAACTCTGATGATAACCCTGATGATAACCATGGACATGCAAGTAGAAAGCTATCTGGGTCTCAAGTTCCTTTGAAGAAAAGATCAAAAAAAGATGATGGTCAAGGAAGTGATGATGATATGGATAACAAAGATTGGAGATCTGATCGTGAAGCGTATAGCAGTGATGATTCTGACACAGGTAGTGACCTATACAAGGATGAAGATGATAGGAAAGAGCTCTCGAAGTTGACAGAGCTTGAGAGGGAAATGATACTGTCCGATAGGCGCAAAGAGAGACGATAAAAAATTGCACAAACAGATGCGATCAAGATTGATCAGTGAGAAAAAGACCCAGTCTGCAAAAGACATGTCACCTCCTACTACTGCTTCTCGTGGTGT
>JAGPNP010000036.1:0-27559 GCA_019425755.1 Amaranthus cruentus
AAGAACACAAAATAATTTTTCAATACATACCCAACATATTATATGAATCCAAGAACACCATTCATAATAAAGTTTACATATCATCCAAAACAAACACAATCATCCAACACATACCTAGAAGTTCACACAACTAAAGTTTCATTATAATCCATTACAAACACAAAATATGATAAAAGTTCAAACTTGACTACTTTGGTCTACTACAACATTAACATAGCTTGATTGTTGTTGACTCCCTTGTGTTGGTGTAGACTTGTGCGGCTTCTGCCTCCTTGCTACATGTTTAACCCTTCGTCGACTACAATTGACAGTGGTGGTGGTGGATGTAGTTGTTGGTTCAGGTGCTCCGGTTGTGGTTTGAGTTGCTGTAGGGGGTAATGAGGTAGTTGGTTGAGCTAGACTAGGATGCTTTTTTTGTTTCCCTCTTTTGACTGGTGCTGCTGCACTAGTGGATGTCTCATTTGATTTGGGTGGGTTTTTGCAAGTCTTCTTGTAATGGCCAAGGCCTCCACAATTCCCACACTTGTTTTGCTTGTGGAACCACGTTATGAAAAGCCTCTAACAAACCCTAGCAACAAATATCAAACTCAAAGAATTATAAATGTAAATACCGTACCTAATCCATGTATTACAAAACAATATGTCAATGGAAATACCTTTTGTCTATCACTCATAAAGGTGACTGCATCGCCTCTTTCTTGCACCCAACTTGTAGCATGAGCCACTGATTTGAGGTCATCTACTAGTAACTTAAGAAACCAAGTCCATGTTTCCTCGTTTTCTGTCTCCACTACTGCCCAAGCCACAGGGAATATATTGTTATTGCCATCCCTACCCACTGCTGACAATAATATTCCAGGGTAGGGTCCTTTGAGATGTGCACCATCTACACCTAATATAGGTCTACATCCAGCCATGAAACCCTCCTTTACCGGTTGTAAGCAAATGTACATCCTTTGAAATCTGGGAGGTGGGTTTTCAATTCCGATACATGTCACCACAGCAGTGCTACCTGGAGAATATTTTGTAATAGCTTCAGCATAATCCCACACCTTGGCATATTCTTCATTGGCATCCCCAAAGATCATTCTCATTGCAATTCTCTTTGCGTTGTAGCACTTTTGGTAAGTAACCTCACACTGAAGCTCTCTATTCACCCTCTTAATGAATGCCTTTAAGTCCCAATTTGGATTTTCTCTCCAATCCTCTAAGTACCTCTCCGCCAAATACAATCTTGACACCTTGTTATTTTGATGTTGATGGCCACAACTGTGCACAACATCTAGACTCCTAATTTGGAATGTCTCTTCATCTCTTATTTTCACTGCATACACCTTAAAATTGCACTTGTTTTCACTACTACAAGTACATTTCATAAACTTTGTTTTCTTCTTTACACATGAGCATCTATTAAAGCAAAAAACCATAATCCTCTTACTACCATTATGTAAGTAGTAGTAATTGTACCCATTTTCTATAGCATGATGTCTAAGAGCCTTCCTAAATACCTTGTTATCAGGAAACTTAAGACCCAAAGATAACCTAACCTTGCCCTTAAAATCTACATTAGGGTTGAAAACGGGATATTTCCTTCTTCCTTCAATATTTTCATCTAATTCTTCAAGTTCATCTTCGGATTCATTTTCTTCATCCTCATTGCACAAATAAAGATCTCTTGATCTTTCCTCCCTAAACTCTATATCAAGTTCATCTTGTACATCTTTACTACACACATCAACATCTAAATCAAAATCCACATTTTCAGTGAATAAATCATCATCACATTCATCATCTTCATCAACTAACTCATTCCATGAATCATCACTATCATCAAAATCACTTGACTCACCTTGTACATCATTAATTGGATTTTTCTTTGGAGATGAAGAGGAAGGTGTTTTAGATCTAAGTGATGAAGAGGAAGGTGCTTTGAATGAGGTAGATGCTTTTTTGGTGAGTCTTGAAGAAAGTTGGTCAACTTTGAATTTATGTTTTGATTCCCTACCACTTTTTACAGCCTTGCCCTTCAACTGTGGACCCCCTTCCCCACTACTTGTCCCTCCTTATCTTCTATCATGTTGTCTTTGGCTTTTTCCCCATATTATCCCTCCATGTACAATATACAAGTGGAACCATCCGTCTATTTCATGAGAATCTAAAAAGTAAGGAATATCTTTATCATCCTTAATTTCACTTCTACCATCAAATAAAGTGTACCCCTTTTTTTTATACCAAATCCTTCCCACATCATACAAACCACAATCATTCTTAATCAAATTTACAATTTCAGAGTAAGAAACTTCCTCTTTTAATATCTTAATACTAAAACCCTTCCAATCATATACATGTATTACATTTTGTCACAAAAACCCCCAAGTAAATCCTAATCTTAATAGGTTTCTGACATCACACAACCTAAAACAAAGTAATTAAAAACAAAATCAAAATCCAATCACAAATCCATCGAGAATTATAACAAAAGTGTAAAATTCAAAAATTAGGTCAAATTTTGAAAAAAATAAAACAAAAGAACTTACTTGAAGAAGATGGGGTGAAGAAGATGAGGTGCCTTCAATGGATCTTTGAACAATAATTTTTGAACAATAGTCTTCAAATTTAGGGAGGAAGGAGTTTGAGTGAGGAGTGAGAAAAAATGTAAAAAGTAATGGAATGGGTAGATTTTTCTAAAATGAAAAGGCAAACAAACGGTCAAAGTAAAATTAAACGGTCAATCTAACCTTTACCGTTAGTTGGTACTCTTTTGAAAAGAAAAATTTTTGTTAGGTACTTTTTTGAAAGAAAATTTTTATTAGGTACTTTTTTGAAAAAAAAAATTTTATTAGGTACTTTTTGACACTTTTCCCTTTATTATTTATTATTTATTATTTATTATTTATTATTTATTATTTATTATTTGTGTTATTTGTTATTTGTTATTTGTTATTTGTTATTTGTTATTTGTTATTTGTTATTTATTATTTATTATTTATTATACTTCCTCTCTGATCTGACTTAATCATTGGAGGGCTTTTCCGGGACATCAGCCCCCGGTTTAGTCTTTTGTGGTTCTTGGTACACCACTTGCGGCTGATGGATCATCACGTTTCGCTTAATTCGAAGGTACACCATTCTCTCTTCTTTTTTCTTTAGTATTTTTTATTTTTTATTTATTATTTATTATTTATTATTTATTATTTATTATTTATTATTTATTATTTGTTATTTATTATTTATTATTTATGATTTATTATTTATTATTTATTATTTAATATTTATTATTTATTATTAATTATTAATTATTAATTATTTATTATTTATTATTTATTATTTATTATTTATATTATTATATTTTCCTGATCGACTTAATCATCTGGGCTTTTCCGACATTACTCTCGTTAGTCTTTTTGGGTTGGGTACACCACTTTGGCGATGGATATCACGCGCTTAATCTGAAGGTACACAATTCTTCCATTTTTCTTTTTATTATTTATTATTGTTATTTATTATTTATTATTTATTATTTATTATTTATTATTATTTTTTATGATTTATTATTTAATATATATTATTATTATTATTTATTATTTATTATTATATTTATTATTTATTATTTATTATTTATTTTATTATTTATTATTTATTATTATTATTATTTATATTATTTACTTAATCATTATGTTTAATCTCTATCTTTTGTAGTTTATACCATTTGATTGATATTTATATTTACATTTTTTTTTTTTATTATTTATTATTTATTATTTATTATTTATTATTTTTATTATTTTATTATTTATTATTATTATATTTATTATTTATTATTTATTTATTATTATTTATTATTTATTATTTTATTTATTATTTTATTATTTATTATTTTATTATTTTTATTTTATTTTTATTTATTTATTTTATTTTTATTTATTATTTATTATTATTATATTCCTCTCTGACTTAATCATTAGGGCTTTTCGACACTTAGTTTTTGGTCTTTACTTGTGGATCATCAGCGGGTACACCATCTTTCTTATTATTATATTATTATTATTTATTATTTATTATTTATTATTTATTATTTATTATTTATTATTTATTATTTATTATTTATTATTTATTTATTTTTATTTATTATTTATTATTTATTATTAAGTATTTAATATTATTATTTATTATTTTTATTTATATTTATTATTTTATTATTTATTATTTATTTTTATTATTTATTATTTATTATTTATTATTTATTATATTATGATCATTTAATCATCTGGTTTTCAGACATCATCGGTTTAGTCTTTTTGTGGTTGCGTAACCACTTGAGATGGATCATCCGCTGCTTAATTAAGGTACACATTCTCTCCTTTTTTTTTATTTATTATTTATTATTTATTAATTTATTATTTATTATTTATTATGATATATTATTTATTATTTATTATTTTATTTATTTTATTATTTATTATTTATTATTTATTATTTATTATTTTTAATTATTTATTATTTTTATTATTTATTATTTATTATTTATTATTTATTATTTATATTTCTCTCGATCCACTTAATCATCGAGGCTTTTTCCGGACATCACCGGTTAGTCTTTTTTGGTGGTGTACACCATTGCGCAGATGGATCATCACGCCGCTTAATTAAGGTACACCATTCTCTTTTTTCTTATTATTTATTATTTATTATTTATTATTTATTATTATTTATTTTTATTTATTATTTATATTTATTTTATTATTTATTATTTATTATTTATTATTTATTATTATATTATTTATTATTATTATTATTTATTATTTATTATTTATTATTTATTATTTTTATTTATTATTTATTATTTATTATACTTCCTCTCCGATCTGACTTAATCATCGGAGGGCTTTTCCGGGACATCAGCCCTCGGTTTAGCCTTTTTTGTGGTTTCAGGTACACCATTTGCGACAGATGGATCATCACGCTTCGCTTAATTCGAAGGTATCTCTCCCCTTTATTCTTTATTATTTATTATTTATTATTTATTATTTTTTTTTTTTTGCAGATGGATCATCACGCTTCGCTTAATTCGAAGGTACCTCTCCCCTTTTTTCTTTATTATTTATTACATTGCTCATCGTTCATTGTTCATTGATTAAGGATCCTTGTTCATTATTCATAATTCATTCATTAATGTTCATCGTTCATTATTCATTGATCACTGATACTTGTTCATTAGTCATCTTTTATTGTGCATTGATCATTGATCCTTGTTCAATTCTCATCATTCATTGTTCATAGTTAATCCTTCACTGATCATTGATCCTTGTTCATTGTTCATCATTCATTGTTCTTTATTCATTATACATTGATCACTGATCCTTGTTCATTGTTCATCGTTAATTATACATTGATCTTTGATCCTTGTTCATTGTTCATCGTTCATTGTACATTGATCATTAATTATTGATCATTGATCCTTTTTCATTTTTCATCGTTCAATGTTCATTGGTCTCTAATACTTGTTAATTGTTCACCGTTCATAGTGCATTGACCATTGTTCCTTGTTCTTTGTTCATCGTTCATCGTTCATTATGCGATGATTATTGAACCTTGTTTAATGTTCATCATTAATTGTTCATTGATCCTAGTTCACTATTCAATATTCATTATTCATTGTTCACTATTCCTAGTACATTGATCATTGATCTGTGTTCATTGTTCATCGTTTAGTGATCATTGATCCTTGATTCTTGTTCATTGTTCATCGTTCATTGATCATTGTTCCTTGTTCATTGTTCATAGTTCAGTGTTCATCATTCATTGTTCATTTTTCTTTGTGCATTGATCTTTAATCCTTGTTCATTGTTCATCGTTTATTGTGCTTCGATCATTGATCCTTGATCATTGCTCATCATACATTGTTCATCGTTCATTGTTCATTGATCAAGGATCCTTGTTCATTGTTCATAATTGATTGTTTATTGTTCATCGTTCATTGTTCATTGATCATTGATCCTTGTTCATTGTTCATCGATCAATGTTCATTGATCACTGATCCTTGTTCATTATTCATCTTTAATTGTGCATTGATCATTGATCCTTGTTCAATTCTCATCATTCATTGTTCATAGTTAATCATTCATTGATCATTGATCCTTGTTCATTGTTCATCATTCATTGTTCTTTATTCATTATACATTGATCACTGATCCTTGTTCATTGTTCATCGTTAATTATACATTGATCTTTGATCATTATTCATTGTTCATCGTTCATTGTACATTGATCATTAATTATTGATCATTGATCCTTTTTCATTTTTCATCGTTCAATGTTCATTGGTCTCTAATACTTGATAATTGTTCACCGTTCATAGTACATTGACCATTGTTCCTTGTTCTTTGTTCATCGTTCATCGTTCATTATGCAATGATTATTGAACCTAGTTTAATGTTCATCGTTAATTGTTCATTGATCCTAGTTCACTATTCAATATTCATTATTCATTGTTCACTATTCCTAGTACATTGATCAATTATCTGTGTTCATTGTTCATCGTTTAGTGATCATTGATCGTTGATCCTTGTTCATTGTTCATCGTTCATTGATCATTGTTCCTTGTTTATTGTTCATAGTTCAGTGTTTATCATTCATTGTTCATCGTTCATTGTTCATTTTTCTTTGTGCATTGATCTTTAATCCTTGTTCATTGTTCATCGTTTATTGTGCTTCGATCATTGATCCTTGATCATTGCTCATCATACATTGTTCATCGTTCATTGTTCATCGATCAAGGATCCTTGTTCATTGTTCATAATTCATTGTTCATTGTTCATCGTTCATTGTTCATTGATCATTGATCCTTGTTCATTGTTCATCGTTCATTGTTCATCGTTAATTGTTTATTCATCCTTGTATATTGTTCATCATTTATTGTTCATCGTTCATTATACATTAATCATTAATTATTGATCATTGATCCTTTTTCATTTTTCATCGTTCATTGTTCATTGATCCTTGTTTATTGTTCATAGTTCAGTGTTTATCATTCATTGTTCATTTTTCTTTGTGCATTGATCTTTAATCCTTGTTCATTGTTCATCGTTTATTGTGCTTCGATCATTGATCCTTGTTCATTGTTCATCGTTCATTGTACATTGATCATTAATTATTGATCATTGATGCTTTTTAATTTTTCACCATTCAATGTTTATTGGTCTCTAATACTTGTTTATTGTTCATCGTTCATCGTTCATTATGCAATGGTAATTGAACCTAGGTTTAATGTTCATTATTTATTGTTCATCGTTCATTGTTCATTTATCCTAGTTCACTATTCAATATTCATTATTCATTGTTCACTATTCCTAGTACATTGATCATTGATCCGGGTTTATTTTTCATCGTTTAGTGATCATTGATCGTTGATCCTTGTTCATTGTTCATCGCTCATTGTTCATCGTTCATTGATCATTGTTCCTTGTTCATTGTTCATAGTTTCAGTGTTCATCATTCATTGTTTATTGTTCATCGTTCATTGATCATTAATCCTTGTTAATTGTTCATCGTTCATTTTTCATTGATCATTGATCCTTGTTCATTGTTCATCGTTCATTGATCATTGTGCCTTGTTCATTGTTCATAGTTCAGTGTTCATCATTCATTGTTCATTTTTCTTTGTGCATTGATCTTTAATCCTAGCGTGTTCATTGTTCATCGTTTATTATGCTTCGATCATTGATCCATGATCATTGTTCATCATACATTGTTCATTGATCAAGGATCCTTGTTCATTATTCATAATTCATTCATTAATGTTCATCGTTCATTATTCATTGATCATTGATCCTAGTTCATTTTTCAACGATCAATGTTCATTGATCACTGATACTTGTTCATTAGTCATCTTTTATTGTGCGTTGATCATTGATCCTTGTTCAATTCTCATCATTCATTGTTCATAGTTAATCCTTCACTAATCATTGATCCTTCTTCATTGTTCATCATTCATTGTTCTTTATTCATTATACATTGATCACTGATCCTTGTGATGTAGATCAACCTAGCCCAATATTAACTCTTTCAAAGATCAACTTGTTCAACATTTGGGTATGGTTCTCTTTAAACTTTAAGCTAATTTTTAGATTATTCGAGGTTCACAAAATAAATACATTCTCTTACTCGTTCTTTAGTTTAATTTAAATTAAGTTATGTCATGAGTCAAGTATTTTCTAATTCAGTCTTTTCTTAGTTATTTTAATTTCGTAGTCATGAATAAAGTCGTCTTTAATTTTAGTCGTTTTATTATTCAAGTCTTTTATTTTCGAGTATTTGAGTCTTTTTGTATTTTTCGTTTAGTCTTAGAGATGATTAAGCCAGGTTTAGGATCAAGCTTAATCATTCTTCATGTTTAGTTAGTCGAGTTGTACTTTTCTTTTTTGAGTCTAGTATTTTTTTGCCCAAAGTTCCAATGCCATACACGAACAATCAGCCAAGTATAATTCAGAATAATCATGGGAATATGAAGATCATAAGAAGATAATTGCAAATCACTCAAGGAGCCATTGCAAATCAGCCTAATATTGCTTATGACACTTGGAGCCATTTGAAGATTATTTCTGCCCATATTGATCTATCCTTAGAAGATCTTTTGGGTAGTTTGGAGTATATCGCCAAGAATATTGAGTAATATTCTTAGAAGATCTTTGGAGTATTTTTGTTGAAACCATCGAATATTGCAACAATATTCTTAAAGGATTTCTAGCTTATCAAGGAGTTATTTCAGAAGCAAATATTTCAAGAATAATCTCAATATTTCTAAGAATATAGTCTTAGTTTTTATTACGAATTGTATCTCTTCTTTTGCAAGTTAGTCTTTTAGTTTAAATAGCCTTGTAATTGCTGGTTCATTATTTTTTTAAAATTTAAATTGTTTGTTCTTGTCTTTGCAAATTACTTTAACTTGGATTAGTTTAAGTATTTTTTTCTTTTATTTTTTGGAGCCCATTGTTTTAATTCGTGGTGTTTCTGTATCGGATTAAACCTTGGTTCAGCCATTCTTAGTTGATTCCATCAACATATCCTTTTAATTTTTCTTGTTACAAAACCCACAAAATTCACAAAAACAAATTCATTGAAACCAAAAAAGCAAGTAAACGTGTGCATATAGTTTGGTTATTGTTTGAGACGTAGCCAACCTATATCACCTTGTTAAATCGTTAATTATACATTGATCTTTGATCGTTGTTCATTGTTCATCGTTCATTGTACATTGATCATTAATTATTGATCATTGATCCTTTTTCATTTTTCATCGTTCAATGTTCATTGGTCTCTAATACTTGTTAATTGTTCACCGTTCATAGTGCATTGACCATTGTTCCTTGTTCTTTGTTCATCGTTCATCGTTCATTATGCAATGATTATTGAACCTTGTTTAATGTTCATCGCTAATTGTTCATTGATCCTAGTTCACTATTCAATATTCATTATTCATTGTTCACTATTCCTACTACAATTATCATTGATCTGTGTTCCTTGTTCATCGTTTAGTGATCATTGATCGTTGATCCTTGTTCATTGTTCATCGTTCATTGATCATTGTTCCTTGTTTATTGTTCATAGTTCAGTGTTTATCATTCATTGTTCATCGTTCATTGTTCATTTTTCTTTGTGCATTGATCTTTAATCCTTGTTCATTGTTCATCGTTTATTGTGCTTCGATCATTGATCCTTGATCATTGCTCATCATACATTGTTCATCGATCAAGGATCCTTGTTCATTGTTCATAATTGATTGTTAATTGTTCATCGTTCATTGTTCATTGATCATTGATCCTTGTTCATTGTTCATTGATCCTTGTTCATTGCTCATCGATCAATGTTCATTAATCAATGATCCTTGTTCATTATTCATCTTTAATTGTGCATTGATCATTGATCCTTGTTCAATTCTCATCATTCATTGTTCATAGTTAATCATTCATTGATCATGGATCCTTGTTCATTGTTCATCATTCATTGTTCTTTATTCATTATGCATTGATCATTGATCCTTGTTCATTGTTTATCATTAATTGTTCATCGTTAATTGTTTATTCATCCTTGTATATTGTTCATCATTTATTGTTCATTGTTCATCGTTAATTATACATTGATCTTTGATCCTTGTTAATTGTTCATCGTTCATTGTACATTGATCATTAATTATTGATCATTGATCCTTTTTCATTTTTCATCGTTCAATGTTCATTGGTCTCTAATACTTGTTAATTGTTCACCGTTCATAGTGCATTGACCATTGTTCCTTGTTCTTTGTTCATCGTTCATCGTTCATTATGCAATGATTATTGAACCTTGTTTAATGTTCATCGCTAATTGTTCATTGATCCTAGTTCACTATTCAATATTCATTATTCATTGTTCACTATTCCTACTACAATTATCATTGATCTGTGTTCCTTGTTCATCGTTTAGTGATCATTGATCGTTGATCCTTGTTCATTGTTCATCGTTCATTGATCATTGTTCCTTGCTCATTGTTCATAGTTATGTGTTCATCATTCATTGTTAATTTTTCTTTGTGCATTGATCTTTAATCCTTGTTCATTGTTCATCGTTTATTGTGCTTCGATCATTGATCCTTGATCATTACTCATCACACATTGTTCATCGTCATTGTTCATTGATCAAGGATCCTTGTTCATTGTTCATAATTGATTGTTTATTGTTCATCGTTCATTGTTCATTGATCATTGATCCTTGTTCATTGTTCATCGATCAATGTTCATTGATCACTGATCCTTGTTCAATTCTCATAATTCATTTTTCATAGTTAATCATTCATTGATCATTGATCCTTGTTCATTGTTCATATTTCATTGTTCTTTATTCATTATGCATTGATCATTGATCCTTGTTCATTATTTATCATTTATTGTTCATCGTTAATTGTTTATTCATCATTGTTCATAGTTCAGTGTTCATCATTCATTGTTCATTTTTCTTTGTGCATTGATCTTTAATCCTTGTTCATTGTTCATCGTTTATTGTGCTTCGATCATTGATCCTTGATCATTGCTCATCATACATTGTTCATCGTTCATTGTTCATTGATCAACGATCCTTGTTTATTGTTCATCGTTCATTGTTCATTGATCATTGATCCTTGTTCATTGTTCATCGATCAATGTTCATTGATCACTGATCCTTGTTCATTATTCATCTTTAATTGTGCATTGATCATTGATCCTTGATCAATTCTCATCATTCATTGTTCATAGTTAATCATTCATTGATCATTGATCCTTGTTCATTGTTCATCATTCATTGTTCTTTATTCATTATGCATTGATCATTGATCCTTGTTCATTGTTTATCATTCATTGTTCATCGTTAATTGTTTATTCATCCTTGTATATTGTTCATCATTTATTGTTCATTGTTCATCGTTAATTATACGTTGATCATTGATCCTTGTTCATTGTTCATCGTTCATTGTTCATTTTTCTTTGTGCATTGATCTTTAATCCTTGTTCATTGTTCATCATTTATTGTGCTTCGATCATTGATCCTTGATAATTGCTCATCATACATTGTTCATTGTTCATTGATCAACGATCCTTGTTCATTGTTCATAATTGATTGTTTATTGTTCATCGTTCATTGTTCATTGATCATTGATCCTTGTTCATTGTTCATTGATCCTTGTTCATTGTTCATCGATCAATGTTCATTGATCACTGATCCTTGTTCATTATTCATCTTTAATTGTGCATTGATCATTCATCCTTGTTCAACTCTCATCATTCATTTTTCATAGTTAATTATTCATTGATCATTGATCCTTGTTCATTGTTCATATTTCATTGTTCTTTATTCATTATGCATTGATCATTGATCCTTGTTCATTGTTTATCATTCATTGTTCATCGTTAATTGTTTATTCATCCTTGTATATTGTTCATCATTTATTGTTCATTGTTCATCGTTAATTATACGTTGATCATTGATCCTTGTTCATTGTTTATCGTTCATTGTACATTGATCATTAATTATTGATCATTGATGCTTTTTCATTTTTCATCATTCAATGTTTATTGGTCTCTAATACTTGTTTATTGTTCACTGTTCATAGTGCATTAACCATTATTCCTTGTTCTTTGTTCATCGTTCATCGTTCATTATGCAATGGTAATTGAACCTAGGTTTAATGTTCATTATTTATTGTTCATCGTTCATTGTTCATTGATCTTAGTTCACTATTCAATATTCATTATTCATTGTTCACTATTCCTAGTACATTGATCATTGATCCGTGTTTATTTTTCATCGTTTAGTGATCATTGATCATTGATCCTTGTTCATTGTTCATCGCTCATTGTTCATCGTTCATTGATCATTGTTCCTTGTTCATTGTTCATAGTTCAGTGTTCATCATTCATTGTTTATTGTTCATCGTTCATTGTTCATTGATCATTTCCTTGTTCATTCTTCATCGTTCATTTTTCATTGATCTTTGATCCTTGTTCATTGTTCATCGTTCATTGATCATTGTGCCTTGTTCATTGTTCATAGTTCAGTGTTCATCATTCATTGTTCATTTTTCTTTGTGCATTGATCTTTAATCCTAGCGTGTTCATTGTTCATCGTTTATTATGCTTCGATCATTGATCCATGATCATTGTTCATCATACATTGTTCATCGTTCATTGTTCATTGATCAAGGATCCTTGTTCATTATTCATAATTCATTCATTAATGTTCATCGTTCATTATTCATTGATCATTGATCCTTGTTCATTTTTCAACGATCAATGTTCATTGATCACTGATACTTGTTCATTAGTCATCTTTTATTGTGCATTGATCATTGATCCTTCTTCAATTCTCTTCATTCATTGTTCATAGTTAATCAATCCTTCACTAATCATTGATCCTTGTTCATTGTTCATCATTCATTGTTCTTTATTCATTATACATTGATCACTTATCCTTGTTCATTGTTCACCGTTAATTATACATTGATCTTTGATCCTTGTTCATTGTTCATCGTTCATTGTACTTTAATCATTAATTATTGATCATTGATCCTTTTTCATTTTTCATCGTTCAATGTTCATTGGTCTCTAATACTTGTTAATTGTTCACCGTTCATAGTGCATTGACCATTGTTCCTTGTTCTTTGTTCATCGTTCATCGTTCATTATGCGATGATTATTGAACCTAGTTTAATGTTCATCATTAATTGTTCATTGATCCTAGTTCACTATTCAATATTCATTATTCATTGTTCACTATTCCTAGTACTTTGATCATTGATCTGTGTTCATTATTCATCGTTTAGTGATCATTGATCGTTCATCCTTGTTCATTGTTCTTCGTTCATTGTGCATTGATCATTGATCCTTGTTCATTGTTTATCATTAATTGTTCATCGTTAATTGTTTATTCATCATCATTTATTGTTCATTGTTCATCGTTAATTATACATTGATCTTTGATCCTTGTTAATTGTTCATCGTTCATTGTACATTGATCATTAATTATTGATCATTGATCCTTTTTCATTTTTCATCGTTCAATGTTCATTGGTCTCTAATACTTGTTAATTGTTCACCGTTCATAGTGCATTGACCATTGTTCCTTGTTCTTTGTTCATCGTTCATCGTTCATTATTCATTATGCATTGATCATTGATCCTTGTTCATTGTTTATCATTAATTGTTCATCGTTAATTGTTTATTCATCCTTGTATATTGTTCATCATTTATTGTTCATTGTTCATCGTTAATTATACGTTGATCTTTGATCCTTGTTCATTGTTCATCGTTCATTGTTCATTTTTCTTTGTGCATTGATCTTTAATCCTTGTTCATTGTTCATCGTTTATTGTGCTTCGATCATTGATCCTTGATCATTGCTCATCATAGTTCATTGTTCATTGATCATTGATCCTTGTTCATTGTTCATAGTTCATTGTTCATTGTTCATCGTTCATTGTTCATTGATCATTGATCCTTGTTCATTGTTCATTGATCCTTGTTCATTGTTCATCGATCAATGTTCATTGATCACTGATCCTTGTTCATTATTCATCTTTAATTGTGCATTGATCATTGATCCTTGTTCAATTCTCATCATTCATTGTTCATAGTTAATCATTCATTGATCATTGATCCTTGTTCATTGTTCATCATTCATTGTTCTTTATTCATTATGCATTGATCATTGATCCTTGTTCATTGTTTATCATTCATTGTTCATCGTTAATTGTTTATTCATCCTTGTATATTGTTCATCATTTATTGTTCATTGTTCATCGTTAATTATACGTTGATCATTGATCCTTGTTCATTGTTTATCGTTCATTGTACATTGATCATTAATTATTGATCATTGATCCTTTTTCATTTTTCATCGTTCAATGTTCATTGGTCTCTAATACTTGTTCATTATTTATTGTTCACCGTTCATAGTGCATTGACCATTGTTCATTGTTCATCGTTTAGTGATCATTGATCGTTGATCCTTGTTAATTGTTCATCGTTCATTGATCATTGTTCCTTGTTCATTGTTTATCATTCATTGTACATTGATCACTGATCCTTGTTCATTATTCATCTTTAATTGTGCATTGATCATTGATCCTTGATCAATTCTTATCATTCATTGTTCATTGTTAATCATTCATTGATCATTGATCCTTGTTCATTGTTTATCATTCATTGTTCATCGTTAATTGTTTATTCATCCTTGTATATTGTTCATCATTTATTGTTCATTGTTCATCGTTAATTATACGTTGATCATTGATCCTTGTTCATTGTTTATCGTTCATTGTACATTGATCATTAATTATTGATCATTGATGCTTTTTCATTTTTCATCATTCAATGTTTATTGGTCTCTAATACTTGTTTATTGTTCACTGTTCATAGTGCATTAACCATTATTCCTTGTTCTTTGTTCATCGTTCATCGTTCATTATGCAATGGTAATTGAACCTAGGTTTAATGTTCATTATTTATTGTTCATCGTTCATTGTTCATTTATCTAGTTCCTATTATATTATCTTATTCATTGTTCACTATTCCGACATTGATCATTGATCCGTTTTATTTTTCATCGTTTAGTGATCATTGATCGTTGATCCTTGTTCATTGTTCATCGTTCATTGATCATTGTTCCTTGTTCATTGTTCATAGTTCAGTGTTCATCATTCATTGTTTATTCATCGTGCATTGTTCATTGATCATTTCCTTGTTCATTGTTCTTCGTTCATTGATCATTGTTCCTTTTTCATTGTTCATAGTTCAGTGTTCATCATTCATTGTGCATTTTTGTTTGTACATTGATCTTTAATCCTTGTTCATTGTTCATTGTTTATTGTGCTTCGATCATTGATCCTTGATCATTTCTCATCATACATTGTTCATCGTTCATTGTTCATTGATCAACGATCCTTGTTCATTGTTCATAATTGATTGTTTATTGTTCATTGTTCATTGTTCATTGATCATTGATCCTTGTTCATTGTTCATCGATCAATGTTCATTGATCACTGATCCTTATTCATTATTCATCTTTAATTGTGCATTGATCATTAATCCTTGATCAATTCTTATCATTCATTGTTCATTGTTAATCATTCATTGATCATTGATACTTGTTCATTGTTTATCATTCATTGTTCATCGTTAATTGTTTATTCATCCTTGTATATTGTTCATCATTTATTGTTCATTGTTCATCGTTAATTATACGTTGATCATTGATCCTTGTTCATTGTTTATCGTTCATTGTACATTGATCATTAATTATTGATCATTGATGCTTTTTAATTTTTCATCATTCAATGTTTATTGTCTCTACTTGTTATGTTCATGTCATAGGCATAACCATTATTCCTTGTTCTTTGTTCATCGTTCATCGTTCATTATGCAATGGTAATTGAACCTAGGTTTAATGTTCATTATTTATTGTTCATCGTTCATTGTTCATTTTACTTCACTATTCAATATCTATTATTCATTGTTCACTATTCAGTACATATCATTGATCCGTGTTATTTTCATCTTAGTGATCATTGATCTGATCCTTGTTCAGTTCTTCGCCATTTTCATATCATCGTTTGCTCGTTCATTGTTCGTGTTCATCATTCATTGTTCTTTATTCATTATACATTGATCACTTATCCTTGTTCATTGTTCATCGTTCATTGTAATTAGATCTATTGATCCTTGTATTTATTTATGTCATTTACGGTTTATCTTAAGTCACCGTCATTGGCATCACCATTTTCATGGTCAAAGCAGGATTTACTGTTAATTTTTATTTTTTGGGTCCAGTTCACTATTCAAATTCCCTTATTCATTGTTCACATTCCAGTTTATGATCATTGATCCGGGTATTGTCATGAGGATCATGATCCTCGATTCTTGTCATTGTTCATTGTTCATTGATCATTGTTCTGTTATTGTTCATTGTTCATCATTCATTGTTCATTTTCTTGGCATTGATCTTTAATCTTGTTCATTGTTCATCGTTTATTGTGCTTCGATCTTGATCCTTATCATTTCTCATCATACATTGTTCATCGGCTCATTGTTCATGACAAGGATCCTTGTTCATTGTTCATAATTGATTGTTTATTGTTCATCGTCATGTTCATTGATCATTGATCCTTGTTCATTGTTCATCGTAAGTTCATTGATCACGATCCTTTTCATTATTCATCATTTCATGTATCATTCATTGACATTGATCCTTGTCATTTTATATTCATGTTCTTATCATTATCATTCTGATCTTGATCCTTGTTCATTGTTTATCATTCATTGTTCATCGTAATTGTTTTATATCATCTGCTATGTTGTTCATTGTTCATGTTTTCTGTTGATCATGATCCTTTTCATTGTTTATTGTTCATTGTACATTGATCATTATCTCTGATCTTGATGCTTTTCATTTTTCATCGTTCATGTTTATTGATTCCCATACTTGTTTATGTTTCATGTCATGTTTCATTAACCATTATTCTGTTCTTGTTCATCGCTCATCGTTCATTATGCAATGTATTGAACTAGGTTGATTTCATTATTATTGTTCATTTCATTGTTCTTATCTTGTTCTATTCAATATTCATTATTCATTGTTCACTATTCCGGGCATTGATCATTGATCCGGGTTATTTTTCATCGAGTGATCATTACATTGATCCTTGTTCATTTTCAGCCATTGTTCATGTTATTGATCATTGTTCTTTTTCATTGTTTGTTCGGTTCATCATTCATTGTTTTTGTTCATGTCATTGTTTCCATTTCCGTTTATTCTTATGATTTTTTCATTATTTTGATCCTTTTCATTGTTCTTTCCATTGCGGCCTTGTTATTGTCTGGGTTCCTTTCATTTCTTTTTTCTTTTCATTATCTTTAATCCAGGTTTGTTCTCGTTTATTATGCTTATCATTGATCCTGATCATTGTTCACTAATTGTTCTCGTCAAACAGATGGGATCCTTGTTCATTATTCATAATTATTATTAATGTTTCGTCATTATTCATATCATTGATCCTTGTTCATTTTCCGAAATGTTTCGAAGATATTGTTCATTAGTCATCTTTTATTGGCGGATATTGATCCTTGTTCAATTCTATTCATTCTGTTAATAATTTCCTTTCTGACCTTGTTCATTTTCATCATTCATGTTTTTATTCTTATACATTTTTTCCTTTTCTTTCATTTTTATAATTATTTTGATCCCGTTCATTGTTCATCGTTCCGATTTACTTAAATTACATGATCCTTTTACTTTTCTTTCCAATTTCATTGTCCAATACTTGTTTAATTGTTTCACCGCTCATGGTTACCTTGTTTGTTTGTTCATCGTCAGTTCCATGATTTATAACTTATTAATGTTCATCATAATTGTCTTGATCCTGCCACTATTCAATACCCAATTCATTGTTCACTATTCCTAGTACTTTCGACCACGGCCATTATTCATCGTTAGGAACGCGTTTCATTGCCTTATTGTTTGTCATTGCCATTGTTATAAGGTTCACATTCATTGGATTTTTCTTTTACTGATCTTTAACCTTGTTCATTGTTCATCTTTTTTGGCTTACATTGATCCCCGATCATTTCTCATCATTGTTCATCGTCTTGTTATTGCAAATCCTTGTTCATTTTTTTGATTGTTTATTGTTCTTTGTTTCTACAATGTTCATTGACGACCTTGTTCATTATTCATCTTTAATTTCAACTTATCCCATTTCATCATTCATTGTTCATATTAACTTCATTACATATCCGTTAGTTATCATTTGTTTTTATTATTATCATTGATCTTATATTTTTCATTGACATTCATTGTTCCCAATTGTTTATTCTCCTTGTATATTGTTATTTTATTGTTCTTGTCATGTTAATTATTCGTGATCATTGATTTTTCATTGTTTATCGTCATTGACATGAAATATTAAATTTTAATGCTTTTTCATTTTTCATCATTCAAGTTTATTGGTCTCTAACTTGATTGTCGTTCTGGAAAATACCCTGTTCTTTGTTCTTTGTTCTGCCCAATCAAAGGTAATTAACCAGGTTTTCTTATTTATTGTTCATCGTTATTGTTCATTGATCTTGTTCATATTCAATATTCATTATTCATTGTTCACTATTCCATACATTGACTTGATGTGCCATCGTTTGTCTTACGGGATCCGTCATTGTTCATCCTTCATTGTTCATCGCTATATTGTTCTTTGTTCATTGTTAGTTCGGTTCATCATTCTGTTATTGTTCATCGTTCTTGTTCAGATCATTGATCCTTGTTCATTGTTCATCGTTCTTTTTATTGACATTGACCCCGTTCATCGTCAGATCATTGGCTTGTTCATTGTTCTGTTTTCTATTCATTGTCATTGTTTTGTTCATGTCAGTCATTGTTCTAGTTCTCTTGTGATATGATCGCCTCCCCTTTTTTTGTTCCGAACATTGTTCCCATTGTTCATAGGTGTTCATTCATTGGATTTTCTTTTCATTGACTTTAACCTTGTTATTTCATTGTTTTTTGTTATCATTGATCCGATCATGCTTCATCATACATTGTTCATCGTTCATTGTTGGACCATCCTTGTTCATTGTTTTAATTGAGTTTATTGCAGTTCATTGCTGATCAGATCCTTGTTCATTGTTCATCGACAATGTTATTTTCATCCTTATTCATTATTCATCTTTAATTGTGCATTTCATTAACCTCGCAATTTTAATTCATTGTTCTTAATCATTATGATCATTGTTTGTTCATTGTTTATTTCATTGTTATCGTTAATTGTTTATTCATCCTTGTTTTTCATCATTTATTGTTCAGTTCATCGATATCGTATCATTGATCCTTGTTCATTGTTTATCGTTCATGGACTTGACAAATTATTGATCATTGATCCATTTTCATCATTCAATGTTTATGGGTCTCTAATAATTTTTTATTGTTCCTGCCTTCAAAACCCAATTTTCCTTTTTGCATCGTCATGCCATTATCAATGGAATTGGAACCGGTTTATTTCATTATTTATTCATCGTCATTGTTCATTGATCTTGTTCCTATTCAATATTCATTATTCATTGTTCCATTCAGTAAGATCATTTGATCCGTTATTTTTCATCAGGATCAGACGGATCCTTGTTCATTGTTCATGCCTTGTTAATCGTAATCAGTTCCTTGTTTTGTTTGGTTTGTTCAATTCATTGTTTTGTTCATCGTCATTTTCATTGATCTTTCCGTTCATTGTTCTTGTTTTTTCATTGATCATTGATCCTTATTCAAATGTTATGTCATTCATATGATTGATCCGCATTTTTCACGACAATGTTCATGACCCGATACTTATTATTAGTCATCTTTTATTGGCGGATCATTGATCCTTGTTCAATTTCATCATTCCCGTCGGTTAATCCTTTCGATCATTCATCCTTGTTCATTGTTCATCATTCATTGTTTTTATTAATCATTGATCAAAGCCATTTTCTCGATTACATTATTTTGATCCTTTTTTCATTGTTAATCGTCATTGGCTTTAATTATTACATTGATCCTTTTCATTTTTCATCGTCATGCATTGGTCTTACTTGTTAATGTCCGTCATGCTTTACCATTGTTCATTGTTACGTTATTTATCATAGGATCCTTGAATTGTTCATCGTCATTGATCATTGCCTTGTTCTTGTTCATGTTCGGCCATCATTATTGTTCATAGTTCATTGCTTTCTTTTGTGCATTGATCTTTAACTTGTTCATTGTTCATCGAGGTTCTTATCCGACTTTCATCATACTTTTCGCTCATTTTTCATTGATCAAATCCTTGTTCCGGTTCTTTGATTGTTTATTGTTCATTGTTCATTGTTCGACTGATCCTTGTTCATTGTTCTCGACAATTATGACACCGATCCTTGTTCATTATTCATCTTTAATTGTGTTGATCATACCTTACAATTTTATCATTCATTGTTCATTTAACTTCATTGACTTACTTGATCCTTTCATTGTTTATTTCATTGTTCATCGTTGTTTTATTCATCCTTTGTTTGTTCATTGTTCCGAATTATCGTGATCTTCCGTCTGTTTATTGTTCTTGCATTGCAAATTAATCATTACTTTTTCATTTTTCATCATTCAATGTTTATTGGTCTCAATATTGTTTATTTTTGTCAAGGGGCAAACCATTATTCCTTGTTTTTTATCGTCATGTTCTTTTTGAAGGTTTGGGGTTAGCATTCATTGTCATGTCATTGTTCATTGATCTTAGTTCACTATTCAATATTCATTATTCATTGTTCACTATTCCGATACGACCGATCCGGTTATTTTTCATCGTTGTGATCATTGAGGATCCTTTCATTGTTCCGCCTTGTTCATCGTCATTGATTATTTCCTTGTTTTTTATGTTGTTCATCTTCAGTTTATTGTTCATGTATTGATCTTTTAATCTTGTTAATTGTTCATCGTTATTTTTCATTGACATTATCCTTGTTCTGTTCATGTCATTGATCATTGGCCTTGTCATTGTTAAGTTGGTTCATCTTCATTGTTCATTTTTTTGGCATTGATCTTTTTAAACCCGCGGCATTGTTCCGAATGCCGACATGATCCTGATCTTTTCTCATCATTGTTATGTTCTGACTATCAGGATCCCCCATTATTATAATTATCTTAAATGTTATTTCCTTTTTATATCTTGACCGTTCATTTTTCAACGACAAGTTATCAACATACTTGTTTATTAGTCATCTTTATTGGCGGATCATTGATCCTTGTCACCTCATCATTCATTGTTCTGTTAATAATCCTTCCTTCTGATCCTTGTTCATTGTTCATCATTCATTGTTCTTTTTCTTATACATTTTCACTTATCCCTGTTTCTTTTTTCAAAGTTAATTTACATTGATCTTTGACCTTGTTATTGTTCATCGTTCATTTAATTTGATTTAATTATTGATCGACCTTTTTCACTTTTCATCGTCAATGCATTGTTCAATATTTTTTAATTGTTCACCGTCATGGTCTTAGTTTTCGTTTTTTGTTCATCGTCATGTCATTACGGATTATAACCTGTTTAATGTTCACTTAAGTTCTTTATCCAGTTCACTATTAATATTCCATTATTTGTTCTTTTCCCATTACGATATTGATCGGTTCATTGTTCATCGTTAGGATCTGGATCGGACTTGTTCATTGTTCATTGTTCATGATCATTTTCCTTTCATTGTTAGGTTCGTGTTCATCTTCATTGTCATTTTTTTGTATTGATCTTTAACTTTTTTGTTCCACCCTTTATTGGCTTCCTTGATCCTTGATCATTGCTCTCATCTTGTTCATGGTTATTGTTTATCCGATCCTGTTTTTTTCATGTTATTTTTGATCATATCCTTGTTCATTGTTCATCGCAATGTTCTATCATTTATCCTTGTTCATTATTCATCTTTAATGGTTTGATCATTGACTGCAATTTACTTCTTTTTCTTTGTTAATCTTATTGTCAATCCTTTTCATTGTTCATTTCATTGCTTTATATTATGAGATCTTGACCTTGTTATTGTTTATCATTCATTGTTCATGAATTGTTTATTCATCCTTGTATATTGTTCATTTTATTGTTATGTTATTAATTATACGTGTCATATCCTTTCCGTTTTATCGTCATTTTACTTGATCATTTTATTATTGTCAAATGCTTTGTCATTTTTCATCATTCAAGTTTATTGGTCTCTTATTTTTTTATTGTTCTGTTATGCTCCAATTCCGTTTTTTCATGTTCATGTTAATGCAATGGTAATTGAACTTCGAATTTCATTATTTTGTTCATCGTTTCATTGTTCTTTACCCGCAATTTTAATATTCTTTTCATTGTTCACTTTCCTAGTTAATGACAATGATGTTATTTTATGTTAGGATCATTGATCATTGATCCTTGTTCATTTTCACCCATGTTCTGTTCATGATTGTTCCTTGTTCATTGTTCATCATTCTTGTTTATTGTTCATCGTCATTGTTTTGATCATTTTTTCATTCTTCATGCTTTTCATTGATTGATCCTTGTTCATTCTCATCGTCATTGAATTGGGCCCCTTTTTATTGTTTAGTTTGGTTCACTTATTTCTTTTCTTTGATTGATCTTAATCCAGCCGTGTTCATTCATGGTATGCCACAGATCACCGATATTTGTTCATTATATCATTGGATTGTCATGTCCTTTTATTTTCATTCATTGTTATGTTAACCCCTAATCTTTCCGTTTGTTAATTATTTCTTTATTCATTATACATGACCTTATCCGTTCGGTTATTCATTGCTTTTTCTTATGCATTGATCATTGATCCTTGTTAATTGTTTTTTCATTCATTGTTCATCGAATTGTTTATTATCCTTGTATATTGTTCATCATTTATTGTTATTGTTCTCGTTAATTATCGGATCATTGATCCTTGTTCATTATTTTCGTCATTTGCATTGACCATTAAAATCATTGATGCTTTTTCATTTTTTTATCATTAGTTTATTGGTCTCAATATTGAAACCCTTGCATTAACCAATTCCTGCTTTTCATCGTTCATGTTTATTATGAATGGTAATTAACCTAGGTTCATTTTCATTATTCATTGTTCATGTCATTGTTCATTGATCCTGCCCCTTTTCAATATTCATTATTCATTGTTACATTCCTTTTACTTGATTTTGTCCGTTTTATTTTTCATCGTTAGGATCATATCATTATCCTTGTTATTTCATCCCATTTTTCGTTCATTATCATTGTTCCTTGTTATTGTTCTAGTTGGGCCATTCATTGTTTATTGTTCATCGTCATTGTTTATTGATCATTTCCTTTTCATTCTTCTCCCATTTTTCTTATCAATCCTTTTCATTGTTCATGTCATTGACAGGCTTCATTGTTCATGGGTTTTGTTCATCATTCATTGTTATTTTTTTGTCCGGGCTTTAATCCACGCCCATTGTTCATCGTTATTATGCTTATCATTGATCCATGATCTGTTCATCATACATTGCATCGTCATGTTTATGACGGATCCGTCATTATTTAATTCATTCATTAATGTTCATCGTTCATTATTCATTACGACCTTGTTATTTCAACGACAATGTTCATTACACCTCGCTTATTAGTCATCTTTATTTGTGGTTATCATGATCCCTTATTTTCATTTATTGTTTGTTAACCTTCCTTCAATTTGATCCTTTTCCCGGGTTCATCATTCATTGTTCTTTATTCATTATTTCTATCACTTATCCTTGTTCATTGTTCATCGCCATTCCATGATTTAATTTTGACTTATCCTTTTCATTTTCATCGTCAATGTTTTTTGGGTCTCAATACTTGTTTAAATTTTTCAGTTCATAGTGAACCATTGTTCCTTGTTCTTGTTCATCGCTCTTATGCAATGAGGCCAGAATGTTCATCTTAATTGTCATTATCCTAGTTCACTATTCAATATTCTTATTCATGTTCACTATTCCTAGTATTTTATCATTGATCGGTTCATTGTTCATCGTTTAAAGGATCATTGACGTTCAGCTTTCATTGTTGGGCTTCCTTTTTTTCCTTCTTTCCATTTCCGATTCCCCTGGTTCTTAATCAACCTTGTATTGACTGCCTTTTCATTGTTCTAGTTGTTCCTTATTGTGCATTTTTTTGTGCTTGATCTTTAATCCTTGTTCATTGTTCTTTAAGGGCTTATCATTGATCCTTGACAGCTCATCATCATTGTTATGTCAATTGATTGTTTATTGTTCATGATAGATCCTTGTTCGTTTTGTGTTATTGTTATTGATCTTGATCCTTGTTCATTGTTCACGACAATGTTCTTTGATCAAATACTGTTCATTATTCATCTTTATTTTTATTGATCATTGATACTGAAATTTCTCATTCATTGTTAAAGAATCATTCATGATCATATCCTTTTATTGTTCATCATTCATTGTTCTTATTCATATTGTCCATCCTTTTAATTGTTTTCCAGCATCGTAATTGTTTATTCATCCTTAATTGTTATCATTTATTGTTCATTGTTACGAATTATCGGATATCATGTTAATTTTATCGTCATGTATCCATTAATTGATCATTATCCATTTTTCATCATTCAATGTTTATTGGTCTCTAATACGTTTATTGGTCAGTTCATGTCAAACCTATTCCTGTTTTGTTCATCGTTCATGTTCATTATTAAGTAATTAACCAGGTTCATTTTCATTATTCATTGTTATGTCATTGTTATCTTAGTTCCGTCAATATCATTATTCATTGTTCACTATTCCTAGTACATTATTATTGTCCGTGTTTATTTTTCATCGTTTAGTGATCAGATCATTGATCCTTGTTCAGTTCATCGCCATTGTTATGTCCGATCATTGTTCCTTGTTCTTTTGTTCGGTTCATCATTCATTGTTTATTGTTCATCGTCATTGTTTAACATTTCCTTGTTCATTCTTCATCGTTATTTTTTCATTGACAGATCCTTGTTCATTGTTTTATCGTCTTGACTTGGCCTTGTTTATTCTATTTGTTCATCTTCATTGTTCTTTTCTTTTGTGCTTGATCTTTAATCCCACGGCAGTTCATCGTTATTATCTTACATTGATCCATGATCAGTTCATCATAATGTTCTTCATTGTTCTTGACAAGTCCTTGTTCATTATTCATAACATTCATTAAAGTCATTATTCATATATTGATCCTTGTTCATTTTTAAGACAATGTTCATACCAATTTTGTTCATTAGTATCTTTTATTGGATTGATATTGATCCTTCTTCAATTATTTTCATGGTTAACCTTTCTTAATCAGACCGTCTTGTTAAATCACGTTTTACCATTTAAAATCATTACCCCTTTTCATTGTTCATGTCATTGAATTATCTTAATTTGTTTGATCCTTTTATTTTCATCGTTCAATGTTCGGGTCTCTATACTTGTAATTGTTCACCGTCGGCTACCATTTGTTCCTCTTTGTTCATCGTCATGTCATTGCAATGATTATTAACCTAGTTTAATGTTCATCAAATTTTCAATCCTGCCTATTAATATTCATTATTCATTGTTCACTATTCCTAAATTTGATAGACTTTGGGGTTTATTGTTTATCGTGGATCTTGATGTCTCCTGTTCATTGCCTTTCCGACATTGTTCGTTGGTTCATATTCATTGTGATTTTTGAGATCTTTAACCTTGTTCATTGTTCATGGTTTGGCCGACGATCCTTGATCTTGCTTCATAACTTGTTCATCATAATTGATTGTTTATTGTTTATTGATATGATTTTGTTCTTGTTAATGATTGTTTATTGTTTATTGACATCCTTGTTCATTGTTCATCGACAGTTCTTTATCACTAAACGTTCATTATTCACTTTAATTGCTTGACATCGACCTTGACAATTTCATCATTCATTGTTCATGGTTAATACATTATCATGATCCTGTTATTGTTCATCATTATTGTTCTTTTCATTATGAAGATATTGATCCTTGTTCATTGTTTAATTCATTGTTCTGAATTTTTATTCATCCTTTATATTTGTTCATCATTTTTGTTTTGTTCATGTTTATCGTGATCATTGATCCGTTCATTGTTTATGCCTTCTGACTAAATTTTGATTTGATGCCATTTTTCATCATTTGTTTATGGTCTTCTTTACTTGTTTTATTGGCCCGTCTGGCATTTCTTATTCCTTTCTTTTCTCGTTCATCGTCATTTGCCGAGGGGAACCGGTTATTTTATTTCATTGTTCATCGTTCATTGTTCATTGACCTAGTTCATTGTTCAATATTATTATTAGTTCACTATTCCTGGGTACATTGATTTTGATCCGGGGGATTTTTTCATCGAGTGACCTTATCCTGATCCTTGTTCTTTTCATCGTATTGATCATTGTTATTTCCGGTTCATCATTAGTTCCGTCATTGTCTTTTTTTCGATCTTTAACTTTGTTCATTGTTCATCGTTATTGTGCCGACTATCCGAAATTACCATCATACATTGTTCATCGTTCATTGTTCATTGACAACGATCCTTTGTTCATTGTTATAATTGATGTTATTGTTAATCGTTCATGTCATTCCCAAAGATCCGTTCATTTTCATCCAATGTTCATTGACATCCTTTTCATTATTCTCTTTAATTGCTTTTATATTGATCCTGTTTCAATTTCATCTTATTGTTCAATTTTTCTTTTGATTTGATCCTTTATTGTTCATCATTCATTTTTTATTCTGAAGAACTTCGTAAAATTAAATTTCTCAAATGTTACATTCTACCCAACTTGAAATGAACTTCGTCCTCGAAGTTAAACTAAATTCCAAAGTCTTACCTCGATACATTCTCTAATATTCTACGCACTGCATAAGAAAACATGTTAACAAACAAACCTTAAAATTTCTATCAAAACTTAACATGCCCCTCCGAAATCTTATGATTCTACCCAACTTAGAATAAAGTTTGTCATCGAACTTAGCTCTTAGCAACCTATGGAGATGTAATAGTTATAACGATAAGCTTGATACTACAAGGATAAACGTGTTTCATAGCATCTTCTGCTTCCAATGTGACTTCTTCGATAACGTGGTTTGTCTATCGCACTTCATAATTGCTACACTACCTCGACGTGTATGCACGTCATCCTATCTAAAATCTGAACAGGTGTCTCCTCATACTGCAGGTGCCATCCCCATTATGCTGCTCATGCTAAAGAACGCGTGAGTCATCCCTGATGTATTGTCTCAGCTGAGATACGTGGTATAGGTCATGTACTCGATCAATGGGAGCTAGTAAAACGACGCCAAAGCTATTTCACTTATGCGTTAAGAGTATTCGAACCTGAGATCTGCTGGACGCATGCCAACAACTCTACCAACTAAGCTTCTTAATTCCAGCTACGAAAACGATAATCGACATGAACTTGTGATGTACAACGATACATAAGCATCGGTAGAAAATACTTCCAATATTGCATCGACGAACTGAATCTTCTTAGCGCCTCGATCACTCGTTAAAGCGTTCCCCG
>JAGPNP010000037.1:0-30198 GCA_019425755.1 Amaranthus cruentus
AATGAACAAGAGTCAATGTAATGAGCATGAAACGAATGAAAGCATAATGATAATGAGAATGAGCGATGAAGAACAAGATCAATGTCAGACATGAACATGGATCGAAATCAATCGAAAATGAACAGGACATGATCGAACATACAGCGATACAGATAAATAACAATACATGAAACAATAGAACAAAGATCAATGAAGTGAACAATGAAAGATAATGATAGAACAATGAAACGATGAAAATGTGATGAACAAGGATCAATGATCAGATGAATGACAGAACATGAACAGCATCAATGAAATGAACAATGAGCATGAACAAGAAGACATGAACAGAATATGATCATGACAATGAGATAAGACAGGATCAATGACATGACAATGAAAATAAGCGATCAATGACAATGAACAAGGTGAAAGAACAAGGATGAATATGATGACAATGACATGAAAGAAATTAGCAAACGGATCAATGTCAATGAACAATGACGAAATGAAAGATCATATATAACAATGACATGACAGAAGATGAAATGAACAAGGTCGATAATGCAATGACGATAAGTATAACAATGACGATGAAGAGACAAGAAAGGATAGCAGAAAATAACATGAACAACATGAACGAAGATAATCAATGAACAGCGATGAACGTAGTAATGAAAGAAAAGAAAATAATGATAACATGCGTGCAAAGAATGATTAGCATGAAAGGATCAATGTGATGAACAATTGAACGAAGAAACAATAAATGAACAAGAGCGATGAACGAAATGAACAATGAACAAGGATCATATCAAGACATGAACATGAAAATGACGATCAATAATAATGATAGATGAAAGATGACGGACAATGACAGAATGACGATGACAAGGAGCGATGAACATTGAACAGGATCATACAATGAACAGAGCGATGAACAAGTTAATGATCAATGATAATGAGCGATGAACAATGAAAATAATGATAACAATGGCGATGCATAATGAATGATTAATACAGGATCGATTGTAATACATGAATGTGAACTATGAAAAGTATCATGACATGGCGATGACAATGAATGAAAATGATCAATGACAATGACGATGAACATGACAAGGATCACAATAAAACAATGAACATGACAAGCATCAATGACAAGAACAAGACGATGAACATGAAGATATATAACAATGAACGATGAGAAGGATAGGATATGAGCGATGAACTGATAGGGTAATAAAAACAACGATGAACATGAACAGGATCATCAATGAACAGAGCGATGAAAAGGTATGATAATATAATGAGCGATGAACAATGAAATGATAAACATGGCGTCATAATGAATGATTAGCATAGAGGATCGGTTCATGATAGACATGAACTGGACGAACAATGAATGACAATGGATGAACATGAACATGACAATGATCATGAACAATGAAAAGGATCAATATATATCATGAACAATGACAATGACAATGACGAAAAGATCATGATCAAGAACAATGAGCGATGAACATGAACAGGATCATTATAAATGAACAATGAAGCGATGAACAAATGGAATGACAAGGATCAATGACAATGAACAATGAAGCAGGCATGATAAAATGAAGCGATGGAACAATAGGATCAATGATCAATGAAATGAGCGATGAAAGACGGATCAATGATCAGGAATCGATGAACGAGAACATGATAGACGAACAAGGATCAATGAACAATGAACAATGCAAGGATCAAATTAATGAACAGGATGATATATGCAATGAAGCGATGAAAAATGAATGATGAACAATGAGCGATGCAAAGAATGATTACAATGAACAAGGATCAATAGATCGAATGAAGCAATGAACGCGAACTATGAGAAGCATCAATAATAAATGAACAATGAGCGATGAACAGCGAATGATGAACAATGAACAAGGATCAATGATCAATGAACAATGAACGATGAAAAATGAACAAGGATCAATAATCAATGATCAATGAATGAAGAATGAACAGGATCAATGATCGAAAATGACGATGACAAGGCGATGAACTTGAACAAGGATCAGATTAACAATGACAAGCGATGAACAAGGTTAATGATCATGATAATGAGCGATGAACAATGAAAAATAATGATAAACAATGAAGCGATGCATAATGAATGATTAGCAATGAACAAGGATCGGTTGTCGATGAACAATAGAATGTTGAACATGAAAGTATCAGCATGAGCGATGAAAATGAAGTAGAATCAATGATCATGAACAATGAGCGATGAACAATGAACAATTAATAATGACCAATGAACAAGGATTAATGACCAAAAAACAATGAACGATGATGATATAGGTTGGCTATGTCTTAAACACAACCAGCTATAACACACGTTTTTATGAAATTGCAGTTCGAAATTAGACTAAGATAATTCTGTATTGTTTTTGTGTTTTTGTGAGTTTATTTTGTAACAAAGGGAATTAAAAGAGATATGTTGAATAGATCAACTAAAAATGGCTGAACCAAAGGCTAATTCGATACGAGTACACCAATTAAAACTTTGATTAAGGAATATCACGAGGGAGGACTTGGAGGACATTTTGGGGAAGAAAAGACCATTGCATTAGTGAGTGAGACCTTTTATTGGCCTAAACTTGCTAAAGATGTCATTCATATTGTTAAGAGATGTGTTCAATGTTTAAAAGCCAAAGCCCACAAAACATCTCAAGGTCTTTACCAGCCTCTTCCTACACCCCAAAACCCTTGGGAAGATGTGAGCTTAGATTTTATAACCGGACTTCCTAGGACCTCTAATAACAAAGACTCTATAATGGTTGTCGTTGATAGGTTTTCTAAGATGGCCCATTTTATTGCTTGTCATACTACACATGATGCCGTTAACATTGCCAACCTTTACTTTAAGGAAATAGTAAGACTTCATGGGATAGCTAGAAGTATGGTAAGTGATAGAGATTCTAAGTTTCTTAGCCACTTTTGGCTTACTTTGTGGAAAAAGATGGGAACCAAGCTTAACTTTAGTAGTTCTAGTCACCCCCAAACTGATGGTCAAACCGAAGTAACCAATAGGACCTTAGGAACCTTATTGCGTGCCCTCATTACCAAGAGTCCTAAACAATGGGAGCAATTGCTACCACATGCTGAATTTGCTTATAATAGAGTCCCTAGTAAGACCACTGGTTTATCTCCTTTCTTTGTGGTTTATGGCCTAAATCCTTTAACCCCTATAGACCTTGCACCTTTCCCTACACCTTTGAAGTTTAGCCAAGATGCCGAGTCTAGAGCCAATGAGATTCAAAAAGTACATAAGCAAGTTGTGGACAGAATTGAGAAAATGAATGCAAAGGTTAAAGAGAGAGTGGACCAAAAGAGAAAGGAAGTGCTTTTAAAAGAAGGTGACTTAGTATGGATTTACTTAAGGAAGGATAGGTTTCCCACCCAAAGGAAATCAAAGCTAAGTGCTAGAATTGATGGACCTTTCGAAATTTTGGAAAAGGTTAATGACAATGCTTACAAACTAGAGCTACCTAGTAGCTATGGTGTTTCCTCTACTTTCAATGTTGCAGATTTGATTCCATTTCATGAGGAAGACATGCTACCAAGCTTGAGGTCAAGCTTTTCCAAAGAAGGGGAGGATGATGTAGGATCACCTACATCTAGTTCTCATATACAAGCCCAAGTTAACATCATGATACATCAAATGGCCAATGCTCCAATACAAGGTCCAAATGACAAATCATCATTTAATTTTGTAGTTTCAAACTAAGTCTCATGTTTAGTTAGTCGAGTTGTAGTTTTCTTTTTTTTTTTGAGTCTAGTAATTTTTTTGCTCAAAGTTTCAAGCCAAACGAACAACCAGCCAAGTTCATTCTAAGAAGAGCGTTTGAAGATAAATTAGAGCCGTTGCAAGATCAATTCAGCCCAAATAAATTCAAGGAGATCTCTTGCAATATAGCCGTTGGGATGCTAGCTTTATTCCAGAATATTGCAAGCTATTTTTCCAGAATATTTGAAGATTATTTTCCAGAATATTTGAAGATTATTTTCCAGAATAATGCAAAGGATATTTCAGCCCAATCTTTGCATTATAGCCGTTTTTTTTATTCTGAGTTGTATCTTTTGTTCTTGCTTTTTAGTCTTAGTATAAATAGGCTTGTAACTTGCTGGTTCAGCATTCACTTTTTGATTAATACAAACTATAACCTTTGAGCATTTTCCTTGTTCTTATTTTGCAATCTATTTTAACTTGGATTAGTTAGAATACATTGAAGTTCCTTTGCTTTTCAATCTTTGGCTAAGTTTGAATGTGTTCTAAGGAGCCCTTAGTTTTAATTCGTGGTGTATCTGTATCGAATTAAGCCTTTGGTTCAGCCATTTTTTAGTTGATCTATTCAACATATCTCTTTTAATTCCCTTGTTACAAAATAAACTCACAAAAACACAAAAACAATACAGAATTATCTTAGTCTAATTTCGAACTGCAATTTCATAAAAACGTGTGTTATAGCTGGTTGTGTTTAAGACATAGCCAACCTATATCAGATGAACAATGAACAAGGATCAATGATCAATGAATAATGAACGATGAACAATGAACAAGGATCAATGATCAATGAACAATGAACGATGAAAAATGAATGATGAACAATGAACGATGCACAAAGAATGATTAGCAATGAACAAGGATCAATGTCAATGAACAATGAACACTGAACTATGAAGAAGCATCAATAATAAATGAACAATGAACGATGAACAACGAATGATGAACAATGAACAAGGATCAATGATCAATGAACAATGAACGATGAAAAATGAACAAGGATCAATAATCAATGATCAATGAATGAAGACCAATGAACAAGGATCAATGATCAAAGAATAATGAACGATGAACAAGGAACGATGAACATTGAACAAGGATCAATTAACAATGAACAATGAACGATGAACAAGCATCAATGATCAAAGAACAACGAACGATGAACAATGAATAGTATCAATTAACAATGAACGATGACCAATGAATGGGATCAAAGAACAATGAACGATGAACAGGATCAATTATCAATTATCAATGAACAATGAACAATGAACAATGAACAAGGATCAATGATCAAAGAACAATGAACGATGAAACATGAACAAGGATCAATTATAAATGAACAATGAACGATGAACGATGAACAATTAATAATGACCAATGAACAAGGATTAATGACCAAAAAACAATGAACGATGAACAATGAACAAGGATCAATGATCAATGAATAATGAACGATGAACAATGAACAACGATCAATGATCAATGAATAGTGAACGATGAACAACGAACAAGGATCAATGGTCAAGGAACAATTAACGTTGAACAACGAACAATGAATGATGACCTTTGAACAAGGATCAATGATCAAAGAACAATGAACAATGAAAAATGAACAAGGATCAATTATCCATGAACAATGAACAAGGATCAATGATCAATGAACAATGAACGATGAAAAATGAATGATGAACAATGAACGATGCACAAAGAATGATTAGCAATGAACAAGGATCAATGTCAATGAACAATGAACACTGAACTATGAAGAAGCATCAATAATAAATGAACAATGAACGATGAACAACGAATGATGAACAATGAACAAGGATCAATGATCAATGAACAATGAACGATGAAAAATGAACAAGGATCAATAATCAATGATCAATGAATGAAGACCAATGAACAAGGATCAATGATCAAAGAATAATGAACGATGAACAAGGAACGATGAACATTGAACAAGGATCAATTAACAATGAACAATGAACGATGAACAAGGATTAATGATCAATGATAATGAACGATGAACAATGAAAATGAATGATGAACAATGAACGATGCACAAAGAATGATTAGCAATGAACAAGGATCAATGTCAATGAACAATGAATGTTGAACATGAGAAGTATCACAATGAGCGATGAACAATGAAGTAGAATCAATGATCAATGAACAATGAACGATGAACAATGACCAGGATCACAATCAATAAACAATGAACAATGACAGCATAATGATCAAGAACAGGACGATGAACAATGAATAGTATCAGTAACAATGAAGCGATGACAATAGATAGGATCAAAGAACAATGACGATGAACATAGAATAGGATCATTAACAATGAACAAGGCGATGAACGTGAACAAGGATCATTAACAATGAACAGGACGATGAACAGGATTAAGATCAATGATCAATGAAGCGATGAACAATGAAACAATGATGAACAATGGCGATGCATAATGAATGATTAGCAATTACGAGATCATTGCGATGATCGAGAATGAACATGAAGAAGCATCAATAATCAATGAACATAGCGATGAACAATGGATGAACAATGAACTGGATCAATGATCAATGAACAATGACGGATCAATTATCAATTATCAATGAACAATGAACAATGAACAATGAGACAGGATCAAGATCAAGAACAATGAGCGATAAACATGACAAGGATCAATATAAATGAACAATGAGCGATGAGCGATGAACAATTATGCAATGAACAAGGATTAATGAGCAAAACAATGAGCGATGAACAATGACAAGATCAATGATCAATGACATGAACATGAACAGATCGATGACAATGAATGTGAACGATGAATCGAACAGGATCAATGATAAGAACAGTGCGATGAACAGCGAACAATGAATGTGACAAAAAGGATCAATGATCAGAGACAATGAACAATGAAAAATGAACAAGGATCAATTATCATGAACATGAACAAGGATCAGATATGAACAAGAAAGATGACGATAAAATGAAACAAGTAAAGAATGAACAAGGATCAATGTAATGAACAATGAACAATGAAAAGATCAATATAAATGAACAATGACGATGAACGAATGATGAACATAAGGATCAATGATCAATGAACAATGAGCGATGAAAAATGAACAGATCAATAATCATGATCAATGAAGAAGACAATGAACAAGGATCAATGATCAAGAATAAGGCGATGAACAGGACATGAACATGAACAGGATCGATGACAATGAATACGATGAACAAGATTAATGATCATATGAAATGAGCGATGAACAATGAAAATAATGATAAACAATGACGATGCATAATGAATGATAGCATAACAAGGATCGTTTCAATGAACAATGATTGAACTATGAAGAAGTATCACAATGAGCGATGAACAATGAAGTAGAATCAATGATCAATGACAATGAACGATGAACAATGACCAGGATCACAATCAATAAACAATGAACAATGAACAAGCATCATGATCAAGAACAGCGAGCGATGAACAATGAATAGTATCAATTAACAATGAGCGATGACAATAATGGACAAGAACAATGAGCGATGAACAATGAAGGATAATCAATGACAAGACGATGAACATTGAACAAGGATCAATTAAATGAACGACGATGAACAGAGTTAATGAACATGAACAATAAAATCAAGATGAACAAGAGAGCATAAAATGAAAGACAATTATAGATAATCGATGACATGATGACAATAAGAACAGACAAATCAAAACAATGAACTGAACAAGGATAATCAATGACATGAACAATGAACAAGGATCAATACAATAAGAACAGAACAGACATTTCACAGATCTAAAACATGAATGACAATAACCAGACAGAATGACAAACAATGAGATGAAAATGACAAGGAGAATGAAAATGAAATGAATGAGAGTTAGTACATGAATGACTAACGGAAATAGAACATACAATAAATGAAAAGGATCATCATGAACAATGAACGTCATGTCAACAGATAAATAATGGAACATGACGATACAAGTATAGAAAGGATCGTCATGACAAGAAAAACAATAAATAACAAGAAGACAATATCAGAACATACGTGAACAACAAAATATGCGAACAAGGATCAGATCAAGAACAATGACAATAATGACAGGATCATACGAACAATGAAGATCAGATCAATGAACAATGACTAATAAATGAACAAGACATGCACAAGAATGATTAGCATGAACAGGATCAGCTGAACAATGAACAGCTAGGCAATAAATGACAAGACATGAACACAAGATGAACAATGAACGGATCAATATCAGAACATACATGAAAAAAGGATCAAAATCAGATCAAGAATGAGACAGACGGATCATGATCAAGAATGACATGACAGCATGAACATTGAACGGATCATCATGAACAATGACAGAACAGGATTATATCAAATGACGATGAACAATGAAAGATGATAAACAATGAATCTAATGAATGTTAGCAATACAAGTTGATGAATGAATGTGAACATGAAGAAGTATCACAATGCGATGAACATGAAGAGAATCAATGATCAAGAACACGATGAAGAGGATCACATCATCAATGCAAGCTCATCAAGAACACACGAATAAACTCAACATACATGAAGATCAAAACATGAACAAAATACTAAAAAGCTGAACTGAAGATCATTAAGCTGAAAGTAATAGAACAATTCGTTGAACACAAATGAATGACCTGACAGGATCAATGATAAAACAATGAACAATGAAAATAACAAGGATCAATTATCCGAACAATGAACAAGGATCAGATCAAGAACAAGAACATGAAAATATATCAATGAACAGACGATGAAAATGAACAGGACAAGATCAATGACAATGAACAATGAACAGAACATGAAAGGATCAATAATAAATGAAAATGACATGAAAAGAGATTGATGAAAAGAAAGAAAATGAATATAATGAACAATGCAAATGATAAATGAACAAGGATCTATGAACATAAGAAAAGACTAATAGAACAAGACATGAAAGAATATGAACATGAACAAGGACAATGAACATGAAGCAAGGATCAAACAATGACAATGTGAAGCAGACAGATCAATGATCAAAGAATAGAGCGATGAACATGAAAGGTATAAAATGAACAATGACATGACAGTTAGATCAAGATAATGAACGATGAACAATGAAAAATGAATGATAAACAATGAACGATGCATAATGAATGATTAGCAATGAACAAGGATCAGTTGTCAATGAACAATGAATGTTGAACTATGAAGAAGTATCAACAATGAACAATGAACAATGAACAAGGATCAATGATCAATGAACAATGAACGATGAACAATGAACAAGGATCAATTATCAATGAACAATGAACAATGAACAAGGATCATGAACAAGAACAAGCGATGACAATGATGATCAATTACAATGACATGACAATGATGGATCAAAGAACAATGAACGATGAACAATGAATAGGATCAATTAACAGAGGACGATGATGACAGGATCAATACAATGACACACGATGAACAAGGATCAATGATCAATGAACAATGAACGATGAACGATGAACAATTAATAATGACCAATGAACAAGGATTAATGACCAAAAAACAATGAACGATGAACAATGAACAAGGATCAATGATCAATGAATAATGAACGATGAACAATGAACAACGATCAATGATCAATGAATAGTGAACGATGAACAACGAACAAGGATCAATGGTCAAGGAACAATTAACGTTGAACAACGAACAATGAATGATGACCTTTGAACAAGGATCAATGATCAAAGAACAATGAACAATGAAAAATGAACAAGGATCAATTATCCATGAACAATGAACAAGGATCAATGATCAATGAACAATGAACGATGAAAAATGAATGATGAACAATGAACGATGCACAAAGAATGATTAGCAATGAACAAGGATCAATGTCAATGAACAATGAACACTGAACTATGAAGAAGCATCAATAATAAATGAACAATGAACGATGAACAACGAATGATGAACAATGAACAAGGATCAATGATCAATGAACAATGAACGATGAAAAATGAACAAGGATCAATAATCAATGATCAATGAATGAAGACCAATGAACAAGGATCAATGATCAAAGAATAATGAACGATGAACAAGGAACGATGAACATTGAACAAGGATCAATTAACAATGAACAATGAACGATGAACAAGGATTAATGATCAATGATAATGAACGATGAACAATGAAAAATGAATGATAAACAATGAACGATGCATAATGAATGATTAGCAATGAACAAGGATCAGTTGTCAATGAACAATGAATGTTGAACTATGAAGAAGTATCAACAATGAACGATGAACAATGAAGTAGAATCAATGATCAATGAACAATGAACGATGAACAATGACCAAGGATCAACAATCAATAAACAATGAACAATGAACAAGCATCAATGATCAAAGAACAACGAACGATGAACAATGAATAGTATCAATTAACAATGAACGATGACCAATGAATGGGATCAAAGAACAATGAACGATGAACAATGAATGATGAACAATGAACGATGCACAAAGAATGATTAGAAATGAACAAGGATCAATAAATGGGGGGGGGGGGGGGGGGGGGGGGGGGGGGGGGGGGGGGGGGGGGGGGGGTGTTTTTTTTTTTTTTTTTTTTTTTTTTTTTTTTTTTTTTTAATGAAACAATGAACGCATAATGAATGATTAGCAATGAACAAGGATCGATTGTCAATGAACAATGAATGTTGAACTATGAAGAAGTATCAACAATGAACGATGAACAATGAAGTAGAATCAATGATCAATGAACAATGAACGATGAACAATGACCAAGGATCAACAATCAATAAACAATGAACAATGAACAAGCATCAATGATCAAAGAACAGCGAGCGATGAACAATGAATAGTATCATCATGAAGCGATGACCAATGAATGGATCAAAGAACAATGAGCGATGAACAATGAATAGGATCATAACAATGAACAAGAGCGATGAACATTGAACAAGGATCAATTAGAACAATGAACAACGACGATGACAGCATGATCAATGATCAATGAACAATGAACAATGAATAAATCAAGATGAACAATGGCGATGCATAATGAATGATTAGGATTTACAAGATCAATTGTACGATGAATCAATGAAGAGATCAATGAACGATAAACATAGTCATCAATAGACAATGAACGATGAACATGGATGAACAATGACGGATCCCAGATGAACAATGAACAAGGATCAATATCAATATCAATGAACAATGAACGATGAAAAATGAACAAGGATCAATGATCAATGAACAATAAAGGATGAACATGACAAGGATCAATATAAGAACAATGAACGATGAAGCGATGAACAATTAAATGATCAATGAACAAGGATAATGACAAAACAATGAGCGATGAACAATGAACAAGGATCACGATCAATGAATAATGAAGCCATGAAGAGGACACTCATTTACACCATCACCAAGAACATCATAGTGGGACAACAATGGATTACCAAAGGAACACTCCAATGAACACAACAACAGCAGCACACCAGCAAAACACGAAAGATGGTGACCAGCCCACCTTGCCACACACGTCGAGCACACCACTGACAGGGTCCCCTGGTCTGAAGCACACCACTGACATCAATGACTTGGATAGGAGTGGATATGACATCTTGGCACATGGAACTCTCCATCAAGGGCCAAGAATTCTCCTAATGATACTCCCAAACCCATGAAAAACCAAGGACAAGGTCCCCTGGTCAGAAGCACACCACTGACAGCAAAATAACTATGCGCTTGCCATGCGACTTTGTGTGGGCTGAAAATAAGAGGAGGAACCAGTTTCTTGATCAATCCAAGGGGGGTAAAGTTAGCTTGCATGACACACTATAAAAAGGAGCATTAAGCAAAGGAGAAGACGGAAAGCACGAACCAAGAAACCAAGACCAAACAGTCGTGTCACACAAAAATGATCGAAGTGTTGTTTCTATTTTTTTGTGTTGTTTCTGTTTATTTAAATGGCACGTGCATTAGGCGTGTAATTTAATACATTTGCAACGACTCTTTCTTTTTTTCAAGCCTATAAATAGCTACAGCTTTGTATTGTAAAGGGACACATTCTTAGATTTCATTTGGTGAATACAAACCGTGCATTAGTTAGTGAAAAGTATTTTTTTCTCTTGTTCTATGCATTTGTCTCTTTCTATGCGTTTGACTCTGAAGGACCCGATCTTGGTGCAAATTGGTATCAGAGCTTGCAGTACGATGGTGCACATACACCCATTGTTGGAGACAGAAATCGGGCAGCAGCAAGGGAACACAAATTTTTTTTCACAACTTGCAAATCGGGTTAAATTCGTCCAATTTCTATATTTAGATTGCATACCATCGTGAATCTAAATGAAGATGATAATAAGTTAATCAATTTTATAGTTCTTGAGGAGTAATTCAATTTCTAATTGAAATAGATATAGCTAACAAACCCGCATTCTGACATATTGATGCATTTCTGATTTTTTCGTATATTGGTGCACATTTGATATTTTTTTTTTGGATTGATATTGTTGTCTAATATTGATCTCATTATTGGGCCATCAAATAATTAAAATCAGGTATATAAAAAAAATAAAAAAAAATTAAAAAAAATACGCCCAGCATTAATTCGTGCAGCACCTTCTGATTTTTGTTCATTTCCTTCTCTGATTTCTGATTTTTTCGCATGAGATACGTGTTGTAGTGGGATAATCTTTGAGTCCATGTGTCCCTTTGATCTATAAGAGCCTATTGCTACCTAAAACGACTCAAAGATAAATTCCAAGATATATAGTGTGCTGTTAGAAAAAATTCGTGCACATTATAAGAAAATTTTTGCTGTCTTCTTGTGTGCGTCGTTGGAAACTGAATTTTATCAAAAATTTTATGTTGCACTTTGGTAGGTAAAATTGTATTGAAACCTTCAATGTTATACAAGCTAACCCGTGCACATAAGATCCTGTATCAGTAATTTGGTTATCTTGTTTTGTGCACATTAAATAATTGGGTAATATAATCTTGTTGTTTCTTGTGGACTTTGAATGAAGAGTGCAATTGATCCGAAATTGTGGTATAACTTACACATTGGTGTCATATTTGCTTTGTTGGTTTGAGTTCACTATTTCCTGTTTGTGCATACTGCTATACGAATCGTCTAAATCTGTGAATATTTGTTCCGCATTTTTTTTGCCATATTGTGCTTGAATAAAATTAATTCTTTTCAAAGGTCTTGTCACTAATTTGTTAAATTTGGTGTTTTTGGGTATTTTAAATATTGAGTTTTAGTTTAATTACCTATTGCCTTTTGTGCTTGGTTCTTGGGTGTTGTTTTTTTTTCTTTGTTGAGACTTAGAAACATGGACACTAGATTAGAAGCTATCGAGGAGACCTTATATAGGGTGACCCAACTTTTGGCCCAAACAGGACTAGAAAGCCAAGAACGACCACCTGTTGCATTCAATGAAGACCATGAGGATAGGATAGTCAGGATAGATATCCAAGATTTTGATGGACAATCCAACAAATCTGAGGTATACATTGAATGGGAAGTGAGTCTAGACCGATACTTCAAGTATAAGAATACCACACCTGAGAGGCAATACAAGCTAGCCAAGATTAAACTCACCAAACTAGCAGCTATATGGTTAGAAGGTATTCAAAAACAAAGAAGGAGGCAAAATAGGGCAAGGATTGAGACATGGGATAAACTGAAAAAGCACCTAAGGAGAAAGTATGTACCTAACAATTATACCCACCAACTGTACTTACAATGGAGCACTTTGAGTCAAGGGGGAAGAAGTGTAGGAGAATACATACAGGAGTGGGAAAAACTAGTTGTTTTATGTGAGATCAATGAGACTGGTGACTTAAAGGTAGCTAAGTTTATAGCTGGATTGTGGGAGGACATTGGGAGAAAATTGATGTTAATACCTAATCTGGACTTACAATTAGCCTTTAACATGGCAACCACTATTGACCAAGTTCCTACCAAAGAAAAAGTGTCAAACAATAACTACCACAAAAACCCTAGGAAGTTTTCACCCAGAAATTACAACAGTCCACCTATGAAACACAATAGTCCACCCAGGAATTATGATACTCCACCTAAGAGGAACCACAATAGTCTCCATAACCCACCAAGAAGGGATGGTCAAAATCCTAGTACATCGGACAAGGTAACTGTACCTATGAGGAAAATATTGTGCTTTAAGTACCATGGTCAAGGACATTATAAGGACGATTGCCCTAATGCTAGAGCCTTCACCGCACAGGAATGGAGGGAGATTAGAGAGGACACCAAACCTAAGGTCATGCTCGTAGCCAAGAATGGTGGAGAAGAAGAGAGTTGGACTTCAGTACCTGAGGATGAACCCGAGGGATCCTATAGTGTGAGTGATTCAGGAAAGTTGGTCAGATATGAGGATAGCCCTGAGGAGAGTGATTCTAAGGAGGAAAGAGAAAGAATTATGCCTGAGGATGAACATTATAATCTAATAGTGCGAAGGTGTCTACACACCACACTTGAGGAAAAAGAGAGCAATCAAAGAGAAAATATTTTCCAGACTAAGTGTCGAGTGAAGGATTAGGTGTGTGACTTGATCATTGATGCAGGGAGCGAATCTAATTGTGTGAGCTTAGACCTAGTCCACGAGTTGAAGCTGAAAACCAAGCCTCATCCACAACCTTACAAACTTAAGTGGCTAGACAACAATGCTAGTGGTTCTGATACAAAACCAAGGCTGAGATGGAATCTTGGGAATGCAGAAATGATGAAGTCCCCTTGATTCTCCCTGGTATTCACTCAGCAATTCTGAACAACCAAGAATAGGTGCCTAAATGATCAGAGTGGTCAAGAATGGATGCCTTGACAATCTGATGACAATGTTGCCTGATGATTTAGGTTTCTGTTGCAATATGATATCTACTAAACCTTATTTGTGAATCTTGATGATATCAAGATATTGGTTTCCCACTGAAACCTCCTAGTAGATCTCTTAAAGCCTTCACACCCAGAAGTTAAGTGTTAGATTGGCCTAGGCAAATTCAAGAATTGGATTCTTGAATTTTTGATAGTGGTGGTGGTCAGATGGGGGTTTGGCTTCACTCACCAATCCTCACCCTTCCCTCAAACAATCCAAGGTTCACTCCCTTGAATCCTTTGAGTTCCTGGTAGCCTTAGGTTGCTTCACTCACAACCCTTAGAAGCCAATGGAGATGCTTCACTCACACCTCTAAGAAGACTTGCACACACAATTCTTCACAAAAATGACAAAAGTCTGAATAGTATTTCTTTAATTATCAAAACCAAAAACTGAGTTTTACATGAGATAGCCTTCCTTTATATAGGCTTCTAAACCCTCACAACGGTCACAAAGGGTTTTATTATGCCTAAGTGAAGCAATTACGGAAGCTCATGACAACTCAAGTAAGGAAATAGGGCTGCACAATGAAGCACCAACAGCAGATAGCAGTGGCACACCAGCAGCACCAGCAGCCCCCTTACACGACCAGCTGACCTTGCACACGTTGGCCAGAGCAAACCTCGATGAATGGCGTGGCATTGAGCATAGAAATGGGACCTTTGCACATGGGTCTTGTCATTCAAGTCCCAAGTGCCTCCTCACAGTCATTGGAATCCCACAAGAAAAGGAGCCAAAGGTCACACACTCGCTCATTGAAACTGACAGAAATCAGACTCACATCATCGTGGACCAGCACACCTTCCAAGAGCTGTACCAAGTCAACCAAGAAGCTTTAGAAGACATAAAGGGTAGGGATGGAATTTCCACATTGGGATCTTTTCATCAAGACCCTAGGAGCCCATATCCAAGCACAGGAAGACCACGAAAATCGTGGCTCAAGGTCGCCCAGTCGAAGGAATACTGTCAGATTGCTAAATGAGCGTGTATTGCTGTTTTCTTTTAGTTTTTAAATGGCACATGTGTAGCACGTGATTCTAGACGTTATTAGTTAATTTTTGTCATCCCCAAGAGTCTTAGTTTGTCCTCTTCATGTCATAAGTCTATAAATATGAGCCAAGGCAAGTAATAAAATTGAGTTTTGAGATTTTTAATAAAATTTACACATTGAAGTTGTTTTTTTCTTCTTTGTTTTTCGAGTGTGAGAGCTCACCAATCTTGAGTAGTCCAAGATTGCTACCTACTATAATTTAGAGTAGTGTTGAGCATAGGGAGGGAATAGGTTGCCTTGAAACATCCAAGATTCAAGTCAATCAATTCAAGAACTATCCAAACAAGTGCATCTCTGAAATTTCTGTGCAAGACACCTTGTGTCCCTTGAGGAGGATTTTGGGTTGCACATATTGGGGTTGTTAAGGGCGTATCTTCAAGGGGATATTGCAAGGAAGGCTTCCCATCCCTCGTTTCACTTCAAATGGTATCAGAGAAAGTTCGTAGAAGGGCCAAAAGGACATGCAACACGCACAAATCAAAATTTGCTGTTTTGAAGAATTTCTGGGAAAAAATCGCATGTGCACTTGGTGAGATCTTTCCAACTTTGTTTGAATATATTACTAAGTAATCTTAGAGCGAGTTTTTTGATAGTTTACTTTTGTTTTGGAAAAGTATATGTCCATTATTGAATGCACACAATAGGCATGAGAACTTCCTGTCAGTAGGCGTGTGCAGATTCTGAATTTTTTGTTCTTCTTTTGTATATGTAATCTTTGATGGTTTGTGAAACCAATTCTTGCACGTTCTTTTTATTGTGGAAATTATCACTGATCATTGCACTAGAGTGAATCATAACAGTAGCTTAAAATTCAGAATCAACAAGAATTTGCATTTTTTTTGAAATCAATACCTGTAGCGTGCAAAGAGTGGATTGTGTGTTCAGAGTTCTTTGTTGTTTTCTTTTGGTAGTATTAAATCTTCTTGTCTTTGTGTGTTTTAAGTGAAAGTGAGTATCCTTGTGTTGTGTGAACAATAACGTATTTTTTTGAGAAAGGTTGGTACAGGTTAATGCAAATTGTTGCTGTCCAAAACGTGTAACAATTGCTGTCAAAATTGTGGTGCACTCTTCTTGTGTTTGTGTATCTTTGCCATTTGAGTGCATGTTTGTGTACCTTTGCCATCATCCATAGTGGTTGCACATGTTTTAAAACAAAGAAAAAAAATCAGAATACGGAACCTGTCCATAGTATTGAATTTCAAAGTTGTTTTTCTGAGATTTTTGATTGTGATTGCATCTTGCTGTTCCGTTCTTGTCAATTGCGTGTGTGCATTTTGATTACACATTGAGAATCAAATCAGAAACAATGAGATAAGAATACAGTACAGGTTTAAACATCATAGAAAAAACAGGTTGGAAATTGCTTAAAAGGAACACACATTGTTGCTGTCAGAAATCCCTGTGTGTTTTGTTTCTATTGCTAATTGTGCATTTGGAGTCCTTGTTCATGTGTTAATCCTTGCTATGATCAGTAGTGGTGCACTTTGAGGATTAAATCAAAAAGCACAAAGTTCAAAATTAACCAAGAACATTACTATTTTTGCCGTGTTGAAAACACTGGCTGGACATTATTCTGAATTTTGTGCCACTTTTGCTGCTTTTAGTTCTTAGACAGTAATCTGCAAAAATAATTGTTCTATTTGATTTGTTGTGGCATCTAGCATCTACACACATAGAGAAGTGAGATAATAAGATTTTTTTTGACAAAAGGTATTGCTTAAAAACAATTCAATCTTTGACATTTATTTTCTGTCTCACTTGTGACCTTCAATATGAATGCGGAAGAGAAAAGAGCGTCAAAAGAAGAAATTATAGAGACCATGAATCGAGGGTTTGCTGAATTTGGGGCACCTAATCAAGAAAGAAACAATAGGAACTATGAAGATAGAAGTCTTAGGGTTGATGTGGCTGAGTTTACCAGGCAATCTTTAAATCCCGAGGACTACATTGATTGGGAGTCTAGTCTTGAGAGTTACTTTGAGTATAGGGAGACCCCAGATGATAAGCAATACAAGATGGCCAAGGTCAAACTTACCAAATTAGCTGCTATTTGGTTAGAGGGGATTCAGAGACAACGAACTAGGGAGGGCAAAGAAAAGATCAAGTCCTGGGCAAAATTGAAAAAGAAGCTTAGGAGGAAGTATGTGCCCAGTAACTACACTCAACAGTTGTCCATGAAATGGAACACCCTTACCCAAGGAAACAAGACTGTAGCCCAATACATCCAAGAGTGGGAAAAGCTGTATGTGTTATGTGACGTCAATGATTCTGAGGATATGAGAGTTGGGAAATTTTTGGGAGGGTTAAGAGAGGACCTTAGAATGAAACTTTCCCTTATACCTAATCTGACAGTGGCTTTAGCAGGAGAACATGCCCTCCTGTTAGAACAATATGCTAAGAAGAGGACCTCACATACTATGACCCTATTTGAGAACAGGCCTAGCCAGCCTATGAACACCAGAAGTGGGAACACTACAGCACCTATTAGACCTAACCCTAGTATTGAGACAAAGGGTAAAGGAGTGACCCCAATTAAGGATGTAGTTTGTTTCAAGTGTCATGGACATGGGCACTTCAAGGTCAATTGCCCTAACAATAGAGCTTTCACCTTAACTGAGTGGGAAGACATTAGGAATAAGGAGAGACCTAGAACCATCCTGGTAAGCATCAATGGTAGAGAAGAAGAGAGGGGTACTGCCACTAAGGAGGAAGACTCATATGGTACTTATATCATTAAGGAGACAGGAGAGGTCACTACCTATGAGTTTGATTCTGATTTCGAGAGGGAAACCTTAAATCCTGAGGAGGAAGGGTATAGAGCTTTAGTGATTAGGATAAGTTTTCATACCACACCTAAGGGAAAGAAGTCTGACCAAAGAGAAAATATTTTTCAGACCAAGTGTTGGGTCAATAAGAAGCTTTGTGACCTAATCATTGATGGGGGGAGTGAGACTAATTGTGTAAGTCAAGACTTACTGCAAGAACTAAAATTGAAGACTCAAACCCACCCCCATCCTTATAAGCTAAAATGGTTGGACAATAACGCTAGTGGGTCAGTAGGGAAACAATGTTTAGTGTCTTTGACTATAGGTTCCTACCAAGATCAGATATTGTGTGATGTCTTGGACATGAGTGCTTATCACATCTTGTTGGGAAGACCGTGGCAATACGATAGAAGAGTGAAACATGATGGGTACAACAATGTCTATACCTTAAGGCATGAGGGCAGGTTGAAAGACCCGATTCCACTACCCCCTCACAAGTCCATACCTCCCCCTAAAAACAAGCAACATGTTCATTTAATTAATAGAAAAATTTGTACCAAGGAGATTGAGCAATAGGTCAGTTGGCTCATTTCATAGCATGTGCAAAGGTTGAGGATGCACAAAGCTTAACTAGGTTATACTTTGCAGAGGTTGTTAGGTTGGATGGAGTCCCTAAAACAATAATATTAGATAGGGATAGCAAATTTATAAGTTCCTTTAAGAACACCCTGTGGAGACTGGTTGGCACTAAGCTTTGTTTCAACACATCTCCCCATCCACAAACAGATGGACAAACTAAGGTGACCAATAAAACCTTAGGGTTCTTGCTAAGATCATTTATTAGTAAGAATCTTGGGGATTGGGATTTGGAGCGATGCCATGCAGAGTTTGCCTACAACAGAAGTCCTAGTTGTAGCACAACATGCTCGCCTTTTGAATGTGTTTATGAAGTGAATCCTTTATTGCCTTTTACACTAATTGATTTTCTTATTAATGACAGGTTCAACCATAATGCCCGTGAACAAGCTCAGAATTTGTTGAAAATTCACAAACAAGTCCAATTAAATATTGTGGAGACCAATGCTAAATACCAACATAGAGCTGACAAGGGATTGAAGGGGAACAAGCAGCTTCAAGTGGGAGATTATGCTTGGATACATCTCAAGAAAGAACGATTTCCTCAGCTCAGGAAGAATAAATTAATGCTACGAGCTATGGGACCATTCCAAATAATAGAGCAATATGGAGATAATGCATTCAAGATTGGTTTGCCTGACGAATTTGGTATTTCCTCTACCTTCAATATAGGGGATTTGACTCCTTACTTAGGGGATGCCGAATTGTGGGCAATTCCTTCCAAAGAAGGGGGGAATGAAGCAATTATGGAAGCTCATGACAACTCAAGTAAGTAAATAGCAGTGGCACAATGAAGCACCAATAGCAGTGGCACACCAGCAGCACCAGCAGCCCCCTTACACGACCAGCTGACCTTGCACACGTTGGCCTGAGCAAACCTCGATGAATGGCGTGGCATTGTGCATGGCAATGGGAACTTTGCACATGGATCTTGTCATTCAAGTCCCAAGTGCCTCCTCACAGTCATTGGACGCCCACAAGAAAAGGAGCCAAAGGTCACACACTCGCTCATTGAAACTAACAAAAATCAGACTCACAACATCGTGGACCAGCACACCTTCCAAGAGCTATACCAACCCAACCAGGAAGCTTTAGAAGACATAAAGGGTAGGGATGGAATCTCCACATTGGGATCTTTCCATCAAGACCTAGGAGCCCATATCCAAGCACAGGAAGACCACGAAAATCGTGGCTCAAGGTGCACCAAGTGGAGGAGATGGTTGCTACGAAAGACCCACGAAGACGTATTCTCGAACAAGAAACCGATCCGCCAGGTACTGGGTTCGAATTCTTGCAATTGAAAATGCTTGAGCAATTAACCCGTGAGGATTAATTGATCGTGAGAAGGACAAATCTTATATTCTATGCAAATATTACATAAGGCTTATAAGGATATTTCTTGAACAAATCTTCATGATTCAGCCAAATTAATGCCAAGAAGATGGAAGAAAATATATTGTGCCAATATTGAAGTTTGTACCCGTTGCATTTTCAAGGCATATTCTGAATTTTTGTTTTTCCCTTTAAGTCTTTGCTAGCTGATTTGTTTTTAGTATAAATACCATGCTTGCTTGCTTGTAATGAATCCATTTTTGAAATAATGGTTCAACTCCTCCTTCTTGGGAAAGAATTGACCTCAATTCTTGATTCCTCTTTGTTATTTGCAATTTATCTCTTTCATTTGCTTTGTGAATGTTGGCTTGAATGACTTTCTGCAGTTTCAACATATCCTTTGCTTGCTCTACTACATCCTTTGATTTCCTGTCATCATTATTAGTACAAATAAGAGAAATGGGTAGAAGTGGGTTTTCCCCAAATACACTTTCAAAAGGTGAGTGTTTGGTGGCATATCTAAGACTTCTATTGTGGGCAAACTCTACTTGGCTAAGCTTTAAGTCCCAATCTCTAAGATTTGTGATTATTAGTGTCCTCGAGACGGATCCTAAAGTCTTATCTGTTACTTTAGTTTGTCCATGAGTTTGAGGGTGATGGACTGTGTTGAAACGTAACGTGGTACCTAGCAGTCTCTATAGGGTTCTCTAGAAATGACTAAAAAAATTTGTTATCCCAGTCAGACATAATCGTTCTTGGTACCTTATGCAACCACACAATCTCTGCAAAGTATAACCTAGCTATGTGTGTAGCATCATCAACCTTAGTACAAGCAATGAAATGGGCCATCTGGGAAAATCTATCATTTACTACCACGATAGGATCTTTCCTCCTTTGTGTCCTAGGTAAGGCCATGAAGAAATTCATGATTTTATGTTCCCAAGGTTTACTAGCTATTCCAAAATGTTCACTCAAACTTCCTTTACATACTCCTTTGGTCTTTATGGGATTAGGCCTATATGTGGATTTATCAGGTAGGTTTGTTCTAGGAATCAAGTCTACTTGGTGCTCAATTCCTCTAATAGATGGTGAATCCTTAGGAAGATTATCAGGGGCTTTCCTAATCATTAAATGAACAGGACTCCTAACAGGTGGTGGTATGATCTTATGGGGAGGTAAGGGAGTTAACTCCTTAAGCTTTCCCTCATGTCTAATAGTATAATTGAGAGTAGTCTTGATCATAGGGAGGGAGTTGATTGCTTTGAAACATCCAAGATTCAAGTCAATCAATTTAAGAACTATCCAACAAATTGCATTTCAGAATTTTTTTGTGCAAGTCACCTTGTGTCTTTTGTTGAGGATTTTGGACTGCACGTATTCGGCAAGTTAAAGGCGTATTTTCAAGAGGGCATTGCAAGGAAGGTTTCCCACCCTCGTTTCACTCCAGTATATAGTCATAGAGTTGTAGTCATGTTGTACGTTTTAAGTTTCTATTTGTCTTTATTTAGTTTAAATGCTTAGTTAATTGTCTTTGAAGTAGGAAGTTGGCTAGAATATATATGTGGCAAGGCATGCATATATCTTAAGTGTAAATGGTTATCATGTTTGCTTGTCTTCTTGCTTCTCTTGATGTATGATCGATGCTATATAAGAATAGTTTGGAAGTTTTTGAAGTGCATTAGAAGATTTTTAAGCATAGAAGTTAAAATTAAAGTTCAGGTTGCCTCTTTTTATCATATGTAATGTTTGGCCTAATATGTTGTACAATTTTCATTTTTTGTGTCGAAAAAAGTGATAGTAGCTTGATTGATTTTAGGCCTTATTTTATTTTTTTCAGGTCATGAAATCCCCAAAGTTCAGTGGGAGAAAAGACGAGCATACTGTCGTTGGCCACATTTGATGGTGCTTCAAGCTCCTGGTTACATCTCATTTATACATAGTAAGAAACAAGGGATGCCTTTTTGCTATATCTGAAAAAAAAATCGAAGTTTTACCCTAGGATTTATGTGGAAAACTTGGGTAAAAATAGAAGGATAATCATTGGTTCATTGGTAGGGCATAAGTTGGTTTTAGACCTAAAACGAAGCTTATGTTTCTTTTATTCATCTATTGTATAATAAAACCAAGACCTTATCCATGTTGGCCATGTCTTTATTCATTATGAAAGATGTAGCATTATGTTTTTTCCATTTTGTAAAAACAAATTCAATAAAAGTGCAAATTTAAGCCTGAGCCAATCCTTTTGTTCTAATTTGGACATTCTCAATGTTTTAGTATTAGTTTAGGGCATGCGTATGTCATTAACATAGCTCAATAAAATTCTTATTATCACAAGGGGTTTAATTCCATCACTTTGAGTCTTGTGTGTGAGTGAAGCATTCAAGAATCAAAGCAAGATCCCACGGAGGTTTGGTGAGTGAAGCCAATCTAGAAGTGAGGGGTGTTGGGCCTAACTAGTGAGTGAAGCTAGAAGGGTTTTGCATCAAGATCAGGCATTGCACTGATCATATCTGGTTCGTTGCATCCAAGATTGTATCAAGACTTCTTGGATTTGATTCATCACTGTGTTAGGAGGATCCTTGACTCCAAATACGGTGCAATTGGTATCAGAGCAAGCCACGAAGAGGGCAAGGCACGCAAGGAAGAACAAGGAAGTACAAAGAAATTGAAGTGTAAGAAAAATCAGAATTCTGTCAGTTTTGATGCTGGAAACTTGATCGATTTGAAGGAGATTTTGTGGGAGTTTATGAAAACTGTTTTTGCCTCATATTCTTCATGGAGTTAGGGAAATGTGGGCTTTGGAATTAGTGGATTCGGTGGAGTGGAGAAGGAGATATCAAACTTTATTTACCGGCTGCCAGAATCAAACCATTTCCTGTACCTTGGTGAGTTATTTTCGAAAAACCCATCAAGAACCTTTCCTTTGTCTTTCATTTTTCACCACATTATCAAAAAATATCCCTTACTCATTAAAAAAAAATCATTTGTTCATTTATTCTTACATTTGATAGGATTCTTGAATGGCACATTCAAGGTGTTTTTTGTAAAGTACAGGATAACTGAAGTTTGTTTTGGTCTTCTGTATTTTATCATTTTATCCATCATTTTTTAGTCTTTTTCATCGTTTATTTTTTCACATTGATTATTTTTGAGTCTAGTCTGTGAGCTTTTTGTGCAATCAATGGAGTTGTAGAAAAAAAGATGCGCAAGTGTCTTTGATCAAAGGTCACAGGAAAAAGCTCAGACTGCATGTGTGTGGAAAAATTTGCATTATGTTTAAACCACACAATATTTTGGAGTCTTTTCAATTGGAGAAATTTGTAGACATCTTGGAGGTTATTGTCACCAAATTTCATTGATAGTGGAGGTTGTTTGGTTGGGTTAACAGTAGCAAAGGGGATACATACAGAAACTGATATTTTGTTGTGTAACGTTCAAATATCTTATGATTTTCTGATTTCTTTTTAGTGCACAAATTTTCTTTTCTTTTCTTTCTTTCCTTTCCTTTGCATCCTTATTGAGTCTTTGAATATGAAGTCATCTAATGTACACATGAGCACAAAGGAAAGACTTGAGAACCTTGTGCTTAAAGTTGAGAATCTAGTTTGTATTTTGGCAAAAGATAGGCTTAAAGCATTGGAGAATGAGGAAGCAAAACTCAATAGGTTATTGAGGCCTTGTGCATTTGATTTGGATGATTAGCTTCCAATCAAGAGTTGTGAGGAACGTTTGAAAGAAATTCAGAATCAACAAAAACAATTGAGGAAGAGCATCTTTCTTCATCAAAAGATCATACAAAAACCACCAATAGCAAGCAATAGGGATATTAGCCTTGAGATGATTGTGGAAACAAAAGGTGATAAAATTGCTTCTAAACAAGAGGAACTTGACTTGTGTGCAAGTGTGGTTCCTAGCCTTGATGAATATCCAGAATCGTGCGTTAAAGAGGGTAATGAAGAGGCTACTCAAGCATCTTGTGAAGGGATGATTAATGATCTTGAAAAGGTGGTTAAAGCACCCTGTGAAGAGAATGTTGAGAGTCTTGAAGAGGTTGTTGAAACATCTTTGGTGGAGGTGATTAAGGATCTTGAAGGAGATGTTGAAGTAACTTGTGGTGAAAGTCTTAAGGATCTTGAAAAGGTCATTGAGACAATTTGCATAGAGAAAGATGATGTTACCATAGAGTGTGGTAAAGTAGTTGACTATGATTCAAGATCATGGGTTGATTTACAAGTTGCGGAAGCTAGTAAGTGTAGGTTTGTTAAGGTGGATTTTGTGCTTGAAAAATCACCTACATTGGAGTATGTTCATGTGAGTAGGTTTGTTGAATTCAATCCTACCAAGATTCGAGGTAGGGTTTTTTCTGAGAGAGGTAAAATGCAACAAATTACTTGGAGTGGTGGCAACACAAGCAAACTAATCAACTTGGTTAGTTTGTTTAATATATGGGCTTGGTTAATCATGCAAGTGAGGGCATTCATCCTTACTTGTTTGATAATTTGACAAGCATGGTGTCTAGTATGTAGTGGTTTTTTTTGAAGTAATGTGTATGAACAAGCTTGGGTTGTGGAGGTTCAGAATTTTGATACAATTTATGCACATTAGTATGTATGTGCGTATGCAATTGTTGGGATGCAGATTAGCATGTGCAATGTGTAAAGTGTGAAGTGCAAGTGCACCCATATCAGAACAGGCTGCAACATTTGAAGACTAAAGTGTGCAGCTCTGAATAAGTACAGCAGATGAGCAGAGCACAATTATAGTAGAATGGGTTGTTTGATGAATGTGTGTAGGTCACGTGTATCAAATGAGGATTGTGCAGTTCAGTTGGTAGTGCATTGAGATTGAGACAGGAGAGGTTTAATGACACCAAACATACATGAAAAGTCAAGAATTGAGGACAATTCTTTTCGAAGAAAGGGAGTTTGCACCATGTTTGACATGATGCAAGTCTAATACAAATGTGGGTGTGTCAATTAAAGACAACCAAACAAGCCAAGACAACAACACCCCATAGCACTGGGGGTCATTTTCAGAAATCCACTGAGCAGCCTACCTTGCAAGGCCTTTCCATAACTGAGGCGTGTGCTTGGGAGGCCATGAAGGGTGGAATTGGCATCTCTATACATGGGTCTTTCACTCTAGACCATAAAATCCTTCTCACCATCACAAGAGAACCACAAGACACTGAGTTAAAGGTCGCCCAGCCATCAAAGAAGGCTGTCAGAAACCACACAGAAGCTGCTCAAAAATCAACTGACACATCGACCTTCCTTGGGTTTTGTAGCATGGGGAAAGGTACATTGGATGACGTGAAGATAGATATAGAATCTTGGCACTAGAATCTTTCCATCAAGCCATTGGGAGTCCATTTTCAAGAATGGGAAGGCAGCTAAAGAATGGGCACAAGGTCCCCTGGTCGCATGAAAATTCTGACAGCAGCATTGCTTGATTTTGTTCTATTTTGTCTTAATTAAATAGCACATGACTTGGCACGTGTCTATTAATGAATGTAACGGTTGTTAAACCCATGTAGTTGTCATCTTAGATATGAGACTCTATATAAAGGGCTCATTGGCTTGTCATAAAGACAATTCAGATTTTTAATAAAAAGTTCTTCATTTCATTAAGAAATGTTTTAGGGAATTAAAGGGGTTTAATTCCATCACGCGGCCCCACACTAGTTATGAAAAACACACAAAAACGAAATGAAAAACACATACTAAACCATCAGTATAAATCATGCATAGGCCAGCACAAGCAAACACTATGATCACTCAAAAAGCCTATTCAAATTGATTACTCACTTTGTATAGGTGTTTTACCAAGGTCCGATATTCCAATTGTTTTAGTTATTTTCATTTGTCACAAAAAGACTCACGTTAGGAGTATAAAAGTTTCGCATAATGAGTGGGACAAAATGTATTAAAGAAAGACTCATAAACAACTGGAAAAAACTCTATAGATACTATTCTTTTCTATAATTACTACTAGAAGAAAGCTCGTAAAGCAACACATAGAAATTGATCGACAAATGAATCCAGTAAACAACTAGAAACACATAGAAATTGACCTACAATGCCACTACTATTTTTTTCCTAAACAAAAGTTACAATAGATCTCTATCAAGGGAATCACTCAAAAAGCCTATTTAAATCGATTACTGACTTTGTATAGGTGCTTTACCAAGGTCTATTCCAATTGTTTTAGTTACTTTCACTTGTCATAACAGACAATCGCACTGAAAGTGTTTGTTTCATCATGTCTGAGCTATTAGCTAAACAAAGCCTTGTTAATTATTCAATATACTAGTAGAAGCAAGATCATGGAAAAGCTAATTCACAACAGCCTTTTGAAAAATTGTTAATTATTTAGTGTAATTATTTCAATAAAGTCTATGCACCAACAAGGAATAAAAACACAACATAACATAGAATAATACATCAAATTTCGAGCTAAGGATAACAAATCTCTCATGCATTATATCCAACTCTATTTGGATCCAATCAAAACTGATCCTAATTGTGTCCAGTATCCAACAACAAAAGTTTTAAAGTGCTGCAAAAGAATATTGCATTATAACTTAGTAAAAAAAGGATGCAAATGTAAACTTCGTAAGAATAAACTCACTGTTATCCTACAGATAAGCTGAAGTAGTCTTCGACACTTCATTGTTGTTCACTAAACTTGCAACTAGTGTGTTTACCAACTTTTGCTCTTTTATCGTGCCATGCTCTGATGATCCATCCTAAACAAATATAGATGTTCTAGTTAGTACACTCTTAACAAAAATGAACTTAGAATTATTCCCCTAATTTTTTTGCAAAGTATCATGAAGTAAAACAGCAGGTCAAAGGGGAATTTACATCCTACTAACTTGCCCACATTCGCCAATAATGTATAAGTTCCATCTCCATACCTAAAGTAGTAAATGGATACAGGTGCAACGTCGCACTCAATCAGTAAATTGAGAATACGCATTCCATAACACCCTCTATTTCCCTCTCCAAAACCCCTGTATAATATTTCCCCCCTTCCCTCAGAACCCTTTAATTTTCCAACAAGCACCGACACTAGAAGCTATATAGTCACGAGTCCATGTAGTAACGATCGTCATTCTTATTTCTTGCACAACATCATATCAAATGCCGAAAAACATGAAGTAAATTCAAAAATATAATACACGGAGATCCATATCCCCTTTTTAAAAACGAGACTAATTTTCGTAATAAAGGTGGACAAAATTTAAACTGTTCAATAGCAAATACGATTAAACCCTAGATCGTTCAACAACAAAATTTATATCGTTCAACAGCACTTACGATCTGCACAAATATGTAAACTACAGTTCACTAATACTCATGGACAGACCGGTAAGTGAATGACCTATTATCAACCACAAATCCACCAAACTGACAAACAATAATCACTGAAATGCCTCAAAATACAACATTTAAACCCTCAAAAAACCGATTTTAAAACCAAAACCAAAAAAACGAACCTAAAAGTTCACATCTTTAACCGTCTGCTTTCCCAGCTCTTCATCTCGATTGATTCGAAATGAAAAAAATTAAACTCTTCTACTTTGAAACATGTACAAGCATCAAAGAAAAATTGGGCAAAACAAATGAACCATCAAAATAACCCAAATTTCAAGATCAAAGAAAACCAAAAATAACAAAATCAGCCTCATTTCAAATACACAAAATTGAAAGGAGTATATAAACATCATCAGACAACATCAAAATTAGGTAAGTAAATAAAACTCTAATTTAGGTAGATAGAATAATTGGTATGAATCGAAGAGTAAACAATGGCGATTCTATGGAGCATAATATCCATAGAACAACCCCAATATACTCCTCTTCTTTCTCATAAATTAACCATAATCCAATCAACAACAACAATGAAAAATACCCAACAGTTCAATTAAAACGAAAAACACAAAAAACAAAAAATGAAAGAAAACCCAACTTACTTTATTAGATTTAGGCGAATTGTCGATGGAAGAAGGAGAAACAACATATTGAACGCCATGATAGATGGAAGAAACAGAATCAAAAACCTCAGGAGGAAGAGGAAGGTCACGAGAAAGAAGATTAAGGGCATAAATCAAAGTCTTAGTCTTCTGAACATGGTTAAGAGAAGAAGGTGATTGTGAAGACGGAGACTTACTATCAAGAGTAACGGCTATTTTTGTTTAAATCCAAGTTTTTGACAAAGAATTTGAGCCAAGGGGGGTTTAAATCCAAGTTTTTCTCTTGGTTCTAATTCTAATACAAAGTACGTTTCATTTCTCTCTCACCGCTCTTCTGTGTGTTTAACTAAGTCCATAATTTTGGGGGTTTTATTTTGTTTTTTTTATTTTTTTTAGTGCGGCGAATGGCGATATTGCCACGGAATATAATTCTCCTCCCACAACATTAGGTCTATCCATTATATAGTCATACGAATAGGTCCAAGATCCTATTGTACTCGTTTTAGATTCGCTTTAGACTCTGGAAATTCAATTTCGATTTCGAGTCCAACAAAAAGTAAATGGATCTATGTCTAGGGTCTTCAGACTGAAATCTAACTCGGACATTCTCACTAAACCCATTTAAAACTCAAACCCATTAAAACCGTCAGATCTATTGTAATTATTTGGAAAAAATTTAAAGTTATATACAACCTAACTCCTCGATCGATTTTAATACAATAAGAATTTTGAAATGTAAAAAGTTTAATTATTTATAATCAAATCAAGATCCATTTAGAATTCTAGATCCGCTAGATCTAATGGGTCTGAGTATGGATCGACCGAAGATTAATTGGTTTGGTTTTGCGTCCGGATTCAGTTGAACATGTGTCAAACCAAACCCAAAACCATCCCTAAATGCTAGCCATGTTAAAAAATAATTCGACTTTTTTAACTTGGCTCGGTTATCTACTGAGTCAGCATTTTATAACGGTTCGTAAATATATTTGAAAATAATGGATTACCTACCCATCTTACTTTTATTAAATTGAGTACTCTTGTCAAATATTGTCTCTCGATGAGCTGACCGTATAATAAAGAGCATATTCCAATAATTGTATGAATTGGTTTATCAATCCATGTATGAAGAACGTCTCACACTGCGATCGGCTTATTGTAAATTAAATTGGATCATGGATTATATAGCAAACACTACGTGATTTGTTTCACCAACTATTTTAACAAAACAGATTTTAGTCATCATACATTTAATAAAAAGACTGGAAAATTTATGTGTCATCTTCATTAGGTGTGTGCAAAAAATCCCGATCAGAAAAATCTGACTGGGATTATTCGATAACCGATTTTTAAAATCGGATAAATTACCCGCTTTTCGCAAACCGAAAAATCCGGATTAGGTACTCGGTTTTTAAATCGGGTACCAGACCCGTATCCGGATCACATATTTTTGAAAACTAGATATTCCGTATCCGATTTTATTTATTTATTATTTTTACTTTTTCGTAAATAAAATAATGATGGTATCTATTAAGCTAATCTTGGTTGAATCTTAATATATTTTCCTCCTGTAGAAATATTTTGTTATGATTGTTCTTACTTAAACCAATGTG
>JAGPNP010000038.1:0-28130 GCA_019425755.1 Amaranthus cruentus
AACAATGAACAATGAATGATGAATAAGGATCCATGATCAATGAATATTCAACGATGAACAATGAAGAAGGATCCTTGATTAATGAACAATGAAAAGTGAACAAAGAACAATGAATTATAAATATTGAACAATGAACAATGAACGATGAACAATGAGCAATGAGCAATGGATGATAAAAAATGAACAAGGATCAATGAACAATGAACGATGAACAGTAAATGATGAGTAAGGAACAAGGATTAATGATCAATGAACAATGCACGATGAACAATGAATGATGAACAAGGATCGATGATCTCTGAAATTTTAACGATGAACAATGAACATGGATCAATGAACAATGAACAATGATCGCTGAACAATGAAAAAAGATCAAAATCAATGAACAATGAACGATGATCAATCAACAAGGATCATTGATCCATGAACGATTAACAATGAACAATAAATAAATAGTTACTAATGAACAATGAACATGGATCAATGAACAATGAACAATGATCGCTGAACAATGAAAACTGAGCAATGAACAAGGATCAATGAACAAAGAACAATGAACGATGAACAATGAACAAGGATCAATGATCAATGAACAACGAATGATGAACAATGAACCATGAGTGATGAACAAGGAACAAGGATTAATGATTAATGATCTAAGAACAATGAACAATGAATGATGAATAAGGATCCATGATCAATGAATATTGAACGATGAACAACGAAGAAGGATCATTGATTAATGAACAATGAAAAGTGAACAAAGAACAATGAATTCTAAATAATGAACAATGAACGATGAACAATGAGCAATGAGCAATGGATAATAAACAATGAACAAGGATCAATGAACAATGAACGATGAACAGTAAATAATGAGTAATGAAAAAGGATTAATGATCATTGAACAAAGCACGATGATCAACGAATGATGAGCAAGGATCGATGATATCTGAAATTTGAACGAGGAACAATGAAAAAAGATCAAAATCAATGAACAATGAACGATGAACAATCAACAAGGATCAATGATCCATGAACGATTAACAATGAACAATAAATAAATAGTTACTGATAAACAATGAACATGGATCAATGAACAATGAACAATGATCGATGAACAATGAAAAAGATCAAAATCAATGAACAATGAACGATGATCAATCAACAAGGATCATTGATCCATGAACGATTAACAATGAACAATAAATAAATAGTTACTGATAAACAATGAACATGGATCAATGAACAATGAACAATGATCGCTGAACAATGAAAACTGAGCAATGAACAAGGATCAATGAACAAAGAACAATGAACGATGAACAATGAACAAGGATCAATGATCAATGAACAACGAATGATGAACAATGAACCATGAGTGATGAACAAGGAACAAGGATTAATGATCAATGATCTAAGAACAATGAACAATGAATGATGAATAAGGATCCATGATCAATGAATATTCAACGATGAACAATGAAGAAGGATCCTTGATTAATGAACAATGAAAAGTGAACAAAGAACAATGAATTCTAAATAATGAACAATGAACGATGAACAATGAGCAATGAGCAATGGATAATAAACAATGAACAAGGATCAATGAACAATGAACGATGAACAGTAAATAATGAGTAATGAAAAAGGATTAATGATCATTGAACAAAGCACGATGATCAACGATGAAAAAAGATCAAAATCAATGAACAATGAACGATGAACAATCAACAAGGATCAATGATCCATGAACGATTAACAATGAACAATAAATAAATAGTTACTGATAAACAATGAACATGGATCAATGAACAATGAACAATGATCGCTGAACAATGAAAACTGAGCAATGAACAAGGATCAATGAACAAAGAACAATGAACGATGAGCAATGAACAAGGATCAATGATCAATGAACAACGAATGATGAACAATGAACCATGAGTGATGAACAAGGAACAAGGATTAATGATCAATGATCTAAGAACAATGAACAATGAATGATGAATAAGGATCCATGATCAATGAATATTCAACGATGAACAATGAAGAAGGATCATTGATTAATGAACAATGAAAAGTGAACAAAGAACAATGAATTATAAATAATGAACAATGAACGATGAACAATGAGCAATGAGCAATGGATAATAAAAAATGAACAAGGATCAATGAACAATGAACGATGAACAGTAAATGATGAGTAATGAACAAGGATTAATGATCAATGAACAAGGATCGATGATATCTGAAATTTGAACGAGGAACAATGAAAAAAGATCAAAATCAATGAACAATGAACGATGAACAATCAACAAGGATCAATGATCCATGAACGATTAACAATGAACAATAAATAAATAGTTACTGATAAACAATGAACATGGATCATTGAACAATGAACAACCAACCCAACTTTCCCCTGAGTTGAGTTAGTTGAGTTGTAATTTTCTTTTGAGTCTAGCATTTTATTTTTTGCTCAAGGTTCAAACATCATTAAAATGCATGAACAACCAACCCAACTTTCCCCTGAAATATTGAAGAAGATATTTGCACACAATTGCAAATATAGCCGTTTGAAGATCCAAAATCCAGCCGAAATTGAGCTCTAATTATTGAAGATAAAGTGGAATATTTTCATGAATATTTCCACTATATTCCAACCCAAGTATTATTCCAAGAAGATCATTGAAGATAATGCAAATCATATTAGAGCCGTTGGAGTGCTAAAACGTCCGAATATTCACAAAATATTGCAACAATATACTTAGAAGATTTGGAGCCCTTGGAGTGCAATATATGTCCAGATTATTGAAGCCATAATTTTTTGAAGATTTTGCTAGTTAATCAAGGGATTATTCAGCCCAAGCAAATTATACTCTAATATTCTTAGCAAATAGAGTCGTTACCCCAAATTACTTTAACTTGGATTAGTTTAAGTATTTTGAAGTTCCTATGCTTTTTATTCTTTTGGCTAAAGATTGAATGTGTTCTTAGGAGTATTGTATTAATTGTTTTTTGGTCTGTATCGGATTAAACCTTGGTTCAGCCATTCTTAGTTGATTCCATCAACATATCTTTTTAACTTTTCTTGTTACAAAAACCCACAAAATTCACAAAAACAAATTCATTGAAACCGAATCAGCAATTTAACGTGTGCATATAGTTTGGTTATTGTTCGACACGTAGCCAACCTATATCATCTTGGTATCAGAGCCAAGGCTACTCTCCTAGCCTATATCATTTTTCCGGTGTGTTCATAGCCGCAAAGATTCATTCAACTGAACCTAGAAGTCCACAAACGAAAACAAGAATTCTACCCGTAGACAGTTTCTGTCCCAAACTTCGACAGGCCATAACTTGCTCGTCCGATATCCAAATTACAAAATTCTTTTTTTCATTCTGGGTATTTTTTCAAGATCTATCTTCCTGTAAATTTTCACAATTTTATGATTCTTTTTGCTATTAAACTGGGCAGTTTTTTCGAAATATGCAAGCCTTCATTCCGTTTCACAAAATAGTACGCCATGTCTAAGAGTGGTAACGGTGAATTTTATAACACACTTCAAAGACAATTAGTTGAGGGGAATGCCACCATAAGATATTTAAAATCTCAATTAGAAATTCAATTAAAATTAGAAGAGTGTGAATTAAAACGACTTCGAGAGTGTAGGGAGTTCTATCAAGGCATACTTTGTTATGCAATAGATTGTGGAGATTGGGATTTGGTGGAGGATGCAGGTCCACTTAGAGACCGAGCCTTGCGTGCATATTGAACCCTCAAAATAAAAATTGATGCTCTCAAAGAAGCATTATTAAAAACGCAAGAGGTGAGAGTCCCAAAAATTTTTCCTGATCACCCACCTCCTCCAATGGAAACACCATCACCTCTTCTCCCTTCACCCAATACACCAAAACATCCTGAACTTGAGCCTCAAGAAGTTAGCAATTTGGTTGATAGAGAAACGGTTCAAAAATGTGCACCTCTACCTTTGCTTACTCCAATCATGCAACAACTTGAAAAGAAATGTGCTAAAGATGTTAACGAAGACAAACAATGGTCATTATGCATACATGATTATGTGGGCGAAATTCATTCCCAAGTACAAAGTTTGAGGACAAACTTTTCAAAAGAAAAGGAGAATGATGTAGATCAACCCAGCCCAATATTAACTCTTTCAAAGATCAACTTGTTCAATATTTGGGTATGGTTCTCTTTAAGCTTTAAGCTAATTTTTAGATTATTCGAGGTTCACAAAATAAATATTAATCTCTTACTCGTTCTTTAGTTTAATTTAAATTAAGTTGTGTCATGAGTCAAGTATTTTCTAATTCAGTATTTTCTTTTGAATTTTTGTAGTCAGGCTTCTTTAGATTGAGTCGTTTTATTAATTGAGTCTTTTATTTTATTTCGAGTATTTGAGTCTTTTATGTATTTTTGTTTTTGCAATAAACTAAGTTCTTAGAAATGATTAAGCCAGGTTTAGGATCAAGCTTAATCATGTCTCATGTTTAGTTAGTTGAGTTGTAATTTTCTTTTTGAGTCTAGCATTTTATTTTTTGCTCAAGGTTCAAACATCATTAAAATGCATGAACAACCAGCCCAAGTTCCCCTGAAATATTGAAGAAGATATTTGCACACAATTGCAAATATAGCCGTTTGAAGATCCAAAAGCCAGCCGAAATTGAGCTCTAATTATTGAAGATAAAGTGGAATATTTTCATGAATATTTCCACTATATTCCAGCCCAAGTATTATTCCAAGAAGATCATTGAAGATAATGCAAATCATATTAGAGCCGTTGGAGTGCTAAAAACCGTCCAGAATATTCAGCCAAAATATTGCAACAATATACTTAGAAGATTTGGAGCCGTTGGAGTGCAATATATGTCCAGATTATTGAAGCCATAATTTTTTGAAGATTTTGCTAGTTAATCAAGGGATTATTCAGCCCAAGCAAATAATACTCTAATATTCTTAGCAAATAGAGTCGTTACCCTATTATTCTGAATTGTATTTTTTCCTTTTGTTAATTAGCCTTTTAGTTTAAATAGCTTTGTAATTGCTGGTTATTACAACTGATTTTAATTAATAAAATTTAAAACCTTTGAGCAATTGTTTGTTCTTGTCTTTGCAAATTACTTTAACTTGGATTAGTTTAAGTATTTTGAAGTTCCTATGCTTTTTATTCTTTTGGCTAAAGATTGAATGTGTTCTTAGGAGCCCATTGTTTTAATTCGTGGTGTTTCTGTATCGGATTAAACCTTGGTTCAGCCATTCTTAGTTGATTCCATCAACATATCTTTTTAACTTTTCTTGTTACAAAAACCCACAAAATTCACCAAAACAAATTCATTGAAACCGAATCAGCAATTTAACGTGTGCATATAGTTTGGTTATTGTTCGACACGTAGCCAACCTATATCATCTTGGTATCAGAGCCAAGGCTACTCTCCTAGCCTATATCATTTTTCCGGTGTGTTCATAGCCGCAAAGATTCATTCAACCGAACCTAGAAGTCCACAAACAAAAACAAGAATTCTACCCGTAGACAGTTTCTGTCCCAAACTTCGACAGGCCATAACTTGCTCGTCCGATATCCAAATTACAAAATTCTTTTTTTCATTTTGGGTATTTTTTCAAGATCTATCTTCCTGTAAATTTTCACAATTTTATGATTCTTTTTGCTATTAAACTGGGCAGTTTTTTCGAAATATGCAAGCCTTCATTCCGTTTCACAAAATAGTACGCCATGTCTAAGAGTGGTAACGGTGAATTTTATAACACACTTCAAAGACAATTAGTTGAGGGGAATGCCACCATAAGATATTTAAAATCTCAATTAGAAATTCAATTAAAATTAGAAGAGTGTGAATTAAAACGACTTCGAGAGTGTGGGGAGTTCTATCAAGGCATACTTGGTTATGCAATAGATTGTGGAGATTGGGATTTGGTGGAGGATGCAGGTCCACTTAGAGACCGAGCCTTGCGTGCATATTGAACCCTCAAAATAAAAATTGATGCTCTCAAAGAAGCATTATTAAAAACGCAAGAGGTGAGAGTCCCAAAAATTTTTCCTGATCACCCACCCCCTCCAATGGAAACACCATCACCTCTTCTCCCTTCACCCAATACACCAAAACATCCTGAACTTGAGCCTCAAGAAGTTAGCAATTTGGTTGATAGAGAAACGGTTCAAAAATGTGCACCTCTACCTTTGCTTACTCCAATCATGCAACAACTTGAAAAGAAATGTGCTAAAGATGTTAACAAAGACAAACAATGGTCATTATGCATACATGATTATGTGGGCGAAATTCATTCCCAAGTACAAAGTTTGAGGACAAACTTTTCAAAAGAAAAGGAGAATGATGTAGATCAACCCAGCCCAATATTAACTCTTTCAAAGATCAACTTGTTCAATATTTGGGTATGGTTCTCTTTAAGCTTTAAGCTAATTTTTAGATTATTCGAGGTTCACAAAATAAATATTAATCTCTTACTCGTTCTTTAGTTTAATTTAAATTAAGTTGTGTCATGAGTCAAGTATTTTCTAATTCAGTATTTTCTTTTGAATTTTTGTAGTCAGGCTTCTTTAGATTGAGTCGTTTTATTAATTGAGTCTTTTATTTTATTTCGAGTATTTGAGTCTTTTATGTATTTTTGTTTTTGCAATAAACTAAGTTCTTAGAAATGATTAAGCCAGGTTTAGGATCAAGCTTAATCATGTCTCATGTTTAGTTAGTTGAGTTGTAATTTTCTTTTTGAGTCTAGCATTTTATTTTTTGCTCAAGGTTCAAACATCATTAAAATGCATGAACAACCAACCCAACTTTCCCCTGAAATATTGAAGAAGATATTTGCACACAATTGCAAATATAGCCGTTTGAAGATCCAAAATCCAGCCGAAATTGAGCTCTAATTATTGAAGATAAAGTGGAATATTTTCATGAATATTTCCACTATATTCCAGCCCAAGTATTATTCCAAGAAGATCATTGAAGATAATGCAAATCATATTAGAGCCGTTGGAGTGCTAAAAACCGTCCAGAATATTCAGCCAAAATATTGCAACAATATACTTAGAAGATTTGGAGCCGTTGGAGTGCAATATATGTCCAGATTATTGAAGCCATAATTTTTTGAAGATTTTGCTAGTTAATCAAGGGATTATTCAGCCCAAGCAAATAATACTCTAATATTCTTAGCAAATAGAGTCGTTACCCTATTATTCTGAATTGTATTTTTTCCTTTTGTTAATTAGCCTTTTAGTTTAAATAGCTTTGTAATTGCTGGTTATTACAACTGATTTTAATTAATAAAATTTAAAACCTTTGAGCAATTGTTTGTTCTTGTCTTTGCAAATTACTTTAACTTGGATTAGTTTAAGTATTTTGAAGTTCCTATGCTTTTTATTCTTTTGGCTAAAGATTGAATGTGTTCTTAGGAGCCCATTGTTTTAATTCGTGGTGTTTCTGTATCGGATTAAACCTTGGTTCAGCCATTCTTAGTTGATTCCATCAACATATCTTTTTAATTTTTCTTGTTACAAAAACCCACAAAATTCACAAAAACAAATTCATTGAAACCGAATCAGCAATTTAACGTGTGCATATAGTTTGGTTATTGATCGACACGTAGCCAACCTATATCATCTTGGTATCAGAGCCAAGGCTACTCTCCTAGCCTATATCATTTTTCCGGTGTGTTCATAGCCCCAAAGATTCATTCAACCGAACCTAGAAGTCCACAAACGGAAACAAGAATTCTACCCGTAGACAGTTTCTGTCCCAAACTTCGACAGGCCATAACTTGCTCGTCCGATATCCAAATTACAAAATTCTTTTTTTCATTTTGGGTATTTTTTCGAGATCTATCTTCCTGTAAATTTTCACAATTTTATTATTCTTTTTGCTATTAAACTGGGCAGTTTTTTCGAAATATGCAAGCCTTCATTCCGTTTCACAAAATAGTACGCCATGTCTAAGAGTGGTAACGGTGAATTTTATAACACACTTCAAAGACAATTAGTTGAGGGGAATGCCACCATAAGATATTTAAAATCTCAATTAGAAATTCAATTAAAATTAGAAGAGTGTGAATTAAAACGACTTCGAGAGTGTAGGGAGTTCTATCAAGGCATACTTTGTTATGCAATAGATTGTGGAGATTGGGATTTGGTGGAGGATGCAGGTCCACTTAGAGACCGAGCCTTGCGTGCATATTGAACCCTCAAAATAAAAATTGATGCTCTCAAAGAAGCATTATTAAAAACGCAAGAGGTGAGAGTCCCAAAAATTTTTCCTGATCACCCACCTCCTCCAATGGAAACACCATCACCTCTTCTCCCTTCACCCAATACACCAAAACATCCTGAACTTGAGCCTCAAGAAGTTAGCAATTTGGTTGATAGAGAAACGGTTCAAAAATGTGCACCTCTACCTTTGCTTACTCCAATCATGCAACAACTTGAAAAGAAATGTGCTAAAGATGTTAACGAAGACAAACAATGGTCATTATGCATACATGATTATGTGGGCGAAATTCATTCCCAAGTACAAAGTTTGAGGACAAACTTTTCAAAAGAAAAGGAGAATGATGTAGATCAACCCAGCCCAATATTAACTCTTTCAAAGATCAACTTGTTCAATATTTGGGTATGGTTCTCTTTAAGCTTTAAGCTAATTTTTAGATTATTCGAGGTTCACAAAATAAATATTAATCTCTTACTCGTTCTTTAGTTTAATTTAAATTAAGTTGTGTCATGAGTCAAGTATTTTCTAATTCAGTATTTTCTTTTGAATTTTTGTAGTCAGGCTTCTTTATATTGAGTCGTTTTATTAATTGAGTCTTTTATTTTATTTCGAGTATTTGAGTCTTTTATGTATTTTTGTTTTTGCAATAAACGAAGTTCTTAGAAATGATTAAGCTAGGTTTAGGATTAAGCTTAATCATGTCTCATGTTTAGTTAGTTGAGTTGTAATTTTCTTTTTGAGTCTAGCATTTTATTTTTTGCTCCAGGTTCAAACATCATTAAAATGCATGAACAACCAGCCCAAGTTTCCCCTGAAATATTGAAGAAGATATTTGCACACAATTGCAAATATAGCCGTTTGAAGATCCAAAAGCCAGCCGAAATTGAGCTCTAATTATTGAAGATAAAGTGGAATATTTTCATGAATATTTCCACTATATTCCAGCCCAAGTATTATTCCAAGAAGATCATTGAAGATAATGCAAATCATATTAGAGCCGTTGGAGTGCTAAAAACCGTCCAGAATATTCAGCCAAAATATTGCAACAATATACTTAGAAGATTTGGAGCCGTTGGAGTGCAATATATGTCCAGATTATTGAAGCCATAATTTTTTGAAGATTTTGCTAGTTAATCAAGGGATTATTCAGCCCAAGCAAATAATACTCTAATATTCTTAGCAAATAGAGTCGTTACCCTATTATTCTGAATTGTATTTTTTCCTTTTGTTAATTAGCCTTTTAGTTTAAATAGCTTTGTAATTGCTGGTTATTACAACTGATTTTAATTAATAAAATTTAAAACCTTTGAGCAATTGTTTGTTCTTGTCTTTGCAAATTACTTTAACTTGGATTAGTTTAAGTATTTTGAAGTTCCTATGCTTTTTATTCTTTTGGCTAAAGATTGAATGTGTTCTTAGGAGCCCATTGTTTTAATTCGTGGTGTTTCTGTATCGGATTAAACCTTGGTTCAGCCATTCTTAGTTGATTCCATCAACATATCTTTTTAATTTTTCTTGTTACAAAAACCCACAAAATTCACAAAAACAAATTCATTGAAACCGAATCAGCAATTTAACGTGTGCATATAGTTTGGTTATTGATCGACACGTAGCCAACCTATATCATCTTGGTATCAGAGCCAAGGCTACTCTCCTAGCCTATATCATTTTTCCGGTGTGTTCATAGCCCCAAAGATTCATTCAACCGAACCTAGAAGTCCACAAACGGAAACAAGAATTCTACCCGTAGACAGTTTCTGTCCCAAACTTCGACAGGCCATAACTTGCTCGTCCGATATCCAAATTACAAAATTCTTTTTTTCATTTTGGGTATTTTTTCGAGATCTATCTTCCTGTAAATTTTCACAATTTTATGATTCTTTTTGCTATTAAACTGGGCAGTTTTTTCGAAATATGCAAGCCTTCATTCCGTTTCACAAAATAGTACGCCATGTCTAAGAGTGGTAACGGTGAATTTTATAACACACTTCAAAGACAATTAGTTGGGGGGAATGCCACCATAAGATATTTAAAATCTCAATTAGAAATTCAATTAAAATTAGAAGAGTGTGAATTAAAACGACTTCGAGAGTGTAGGGAGTTCTATCAAGGCATACTTTGTTATGCAATAGATTGTGGAGATTGGGATTTGGTGGAGGATGCAGGTCCACTTAGAGACCGAGCCTTGCGTGCATATTGAACCCTCAAAATAAAAATTGATGCTCTCAAAGAAGCATTATTAAAAACGCAAGAGGTGAGAGTCCCAAAAATTTTTCCTGATCACCCACCCCCTCCAATGGAAACACCATCACCTCTTCTCCCTTCACCCAATACACCATCAGCTCTTCTCCCTTCACCCAATAAATAATTAACAATGAACGATGAACAATGAGCAATGAACAATGAATGATAAACAATGAACAAGGATCAATGAACAATGAATGATGAACAGTAAATAATTAGTAATGAAAAAGGATTAATGATCATTGAACAATGCACGATGAACAACGAATGATGAACAAGGATCGATGATCTCTGAAATTTGAACGGGGAACAATGAAAAAGGATCAAAATCTATGAACAATGAACGATGAACAATCAACAAGGATCAATGATCCATGAACGATTAACAATAATCAATGAATAAACAGTTAATGATGAACAACGAACATATTGGATCACTGAACAATGAACGCTGAACAATGAAAGCTGAACAATGAACAAGGATCAACGAATAATGAACATTAAGCGATGAACAATGAACAAGGGTCAATGATCAATGAGCAACGAATGATGAACAATGAACCATGAGTGATGAACAAGGAACAAGGATTAATGATCAATGATCTATGAATGATGAACAATAAATGATGAATAAGGATCCATGATCAATGAATATTGAACGATGAACAATGAACAAGAATCATTGAATAATGAACAATGAACGAGGATCATTGATTAATGAACAGTAAATGATGAGTAATGAACAAGGATTAATGATCAATGAACAATGCACGATGAACAATGAATGATGAACAAGGATCGATGATCCATGAACGATTAACAATGAACAATAAATAAATAGTTACTGATGAACAATGAACATGGATCAATGAACAATGAACAATGATCGCTGAACAATGAAAACTGAGCAATAAACAAGGATCAATGAACAATGAATAAGGAATGATGAACAATGAACAAGGATCAATGATCAATGAACAACGAATGATGAACAATGAACCATGAATGATGAACAAGGAACAAGGATTAATGATCAATGATCTAGGAACAATGAACAATGAATGATGAATAAGGATCCATGATCAATGAATATTCAACGATGAACAATGAAGAAGGATCATTGATTAATGAACAATGAAAAGTGAACAAAGAACAATGAATTATAAATAATGAACAATGAACAATGAACGATGAACAATGAGCAATGAGCAATGGATAATAAAAAATGAACAAGGATCAATGAACAATGAACGATGAACAGTAAATGATGAGTAATGAACAAGGATTAATGATCAATGAACAATGCACGATGAACAATGAATGATGAACAAGGATCGATGATCTCTGAAATTTGAACGACGAACAATGAAAAAAGATCAAAATCAATGAATAATGAACGATGAACAATCAACAAGGATCAATGATCCATGAACGATTAACAATGAACAATAAATAAATAGTTACTGATGAACAATGAACATGGATCAATGAACAATGAACAATGATCGCTGAACAATGAAAACTGAGCAATGAACAAGGATCAATGAACAATGAACAATGAACGATGAACAATGAACAAGGATCAATGATCAATGAACAACGAATGATGAACAATGAACCATGAGTGATGAACAAGGAACAAGGATTAATGATCAATGATCTAAGAACAATGAACAATGAATGATGAATAAGGATCCATGATCAATGAATATTCAACGATGAACAATGAAGAAGGATCATTGATTAATGAACAATGAAAAGTGAACAAAGAACAATGAATTATAAATATTGAACAATGAACAATGAACGATGAACAATGAGCAATGAGCAATGGATAATAAAAAATGAACAAGGATCAATGAACAATGAACGATGAACAGTAAATGATGAGTAATGAACAAGGATTAATGATCAATGAACAATGCACGATGAACAATGAATGATGAACAAGGATCGATGATCTCTGAAATTTGAACGATGAACAATGAAAAAAGATCAAAATCAATGAACAATGAACGATGAACAATCAACAAGGATCAATGATCCATGAACGATTAACAATGAACAATAAATAAATAGTTACTGATGAACAATGAACATGGATCAATGAACAATGAACAATGATCGCTGAACAATGAAAACTGAGCAATGAACAAGGATCAATGAACAAAGAACAATGAACGATGAACAATGAACAAGGATCAATGATCAATGAACAACGAATGATGAACAATGAACCATGAGTGATGAACAAGGAACAAGGATTAATGATTAATGATCTAAGAACAATGAACAATGAATGATGAATAAGGATCCATGATCAATGAATATTGAACGATGAACAACGAAGAAGGATCATTGATTAATGAACAATGAAAAGTGAACAAAGAACAATGAATTATAAATAATTAACAATGAACGATGAACAATGAGCAATGAACAATGGATGATAAACAATGAACAAGGATCAATGAACAATGAACGATGAACAGTAAATAATGAGTAATGAAAAAGGATTAATGATCATTGAACAATGCACGATGAACAACGAATGATGAACAAGGATCGATGATCTCTGAAATTTGAACGAGGAACAATGAAAAAGGATCAAAATCATTGAACAATGAACGATGAACAATCAACAAGGATCAATGATCCATGAACGATTAACAATAATCAATGAATAAACAGTTAATGATGAACAATGAACATGGATCAATGATCAATGAACAATGAACGCTGAACAATGAAAGCTGAACAATGAACAAGGATGAATGAATAATGAACAATAAACGATGAACAATGAACAAGGATCAATGATCAATGAGCAACGAATGATGAACAATGAACCATGAGTGATGAACAAGGAACAAGGATTAATGATCAATGATCTATGAACGATGAACAATGAATGATGAATAAGGATCCATGATCAATGAATATTGAACGATGAACAATGAACAAGGATCATTGAATAATGAACAATGAACAAGGATCATTGGTTAATGAACAGTAAATGATGAGTAATGAACAAGGATTAATGATCAATGAACAATGCACGATGAACAATGAATGATGAACAAGGATCGATGATCTCTGAAATTTGAACGACGAACAATGAAAAAAGATCAAAATCAATGAATAATGAACGATGAACAATCAACAAGGATCAATGATTGATATAGGTTGGCTATGTCTTTAAACACAACCACTATAAGCACATGTTCTATAAGTTGCGTCTCAAATTAAACTAAAATAATTTTGTATTGTTTTTGTGTTTTTGTGAGTTTTGTAACAAGGGAATTAAAAAGATATGTTGAAGAAAATCAACTAGAAAATGGCTGAACCAAAGTACTAACTTGATACAGAAAATCACCACAAGTTAATTCAATGGGCTCCTAAGAACACATTCAATCTTAGCCAAAGAGTGAAAAGCAAAGGAACTTCAAATACTAAAACTAATCCAAGTTAAAGTAATTTGCAGGAAAGAACAAAAGGAATTGCTCAAAAGTTGTAATTCTTATTAATGAAAGTTGAATAATGAACCAGCAAAAATACAAAGCTTATTTAAACTAAACTAATGAACTAGAAAGGAGAAGATACAAGACAGAATAAAGCTAACGGCTATAAGTTTATTCTTTGAGATATTTGGGTGAAAATTGTTGGCATTATTCTGGATGGTTTGTTGGCACTCCAAATATTCTAAGAATATTGTTGCAATATTTGGTGGAATAATCTTCAACGGCTCCAATATATTCTTTGATCAATATGGGCTGGAAGGCTACAACGTCAGCAATATTTGCACAATCTTTGCTTCAATCTTCATGAAATAATTTGGGCTGGAATATAGTAGAAATACTCATGAAAATATTCCACTTTTATCTTCAAGGATTAGTGCTTAATTTCGGTTGGATCTTGATTCTTCAAACGGCTATATTTGCAATTGTGTGCAAATATTTTCTTCAATATTTCAGGGGATACTTGGGCTGGTTGTTCATGCATTTTAATGATGTTTGAACCTTGAGCAAAATTAATTACTAGACTCAAATAAAAAGAAACGTACAACTCGACTAACTAAACATGAAGAATGATTAAGCTTGATCCTAAACCTGGCTTTAATCATTCGAGGACTTTTATTAGAAAAACACGAAAATAAATACTAAAATAAACGACTAAAATTACTGGAAAAAAATAAAAGACTAAAACGACTCAAACAATAGACTTAGTTTGAAACTACAAAATTAAATGATGATTTGTCATTTGGACCTTGTATTTGAGCATTGGCCAATTGATGTATCATGATGTTAATTTGGGCTTGCACATGTGAACTAGATGTAGGCGATCCTACATCAATGATCCATGAACGATTAACAATGAACAATAAAATAAATAGTTACTGATGAACAATGAAGAAGGATCATTGATTAATGAACAATGAAAAGTGAACAAAGAACAATGAATTATAAATAATGAACAATGAACAATGAACGATGAACAATGAGCAATGAGCAATGGATAATAAAAAATGAACAAGGATCAATGAACAATGAACGATGAACAGTAAATGATGAGTAATGAACAAGGATTAATGATCAATGAACAATGCACGATGAACAATGAATGATGAACAAGGATCGATGATCTCTAAATTTTAACGATGAACAATGAAAAAAGAACAAAATCAATGAACAAAGAACGATGAACAATCAACAAGGATCAATGATCCATGAACGATTAACAATGAACAATAAATAAATAGTTACTGATGAACAATGAACATGGATCAATGAACAATGAACAATGATCGCTGAACAATGAAAACTGAGCAATAAACAAGGATCAATGAACAATGAATAAGGAATGATGAACAATGAACAAGGATCAATGATCAATGAACAACGAATGAGGAACAATAAATCATGAACCATGAACAAGGAACAAGGATTAATGATCAATTGATGATAACCCGACCTTAAATCAATTTTCGAAAATATCTCAGCTCCCTTCAATTGATCGAACAGATCATCTATTCGAGGTAACGGGTATTTGTTCTTAACGGTCACCTTATTTAACTCCTTATAATCAATACACAACCTCAAACTGTCGTCCTTCTTCCTTACGAACAACACCGGAGCGCCCCAAGGTGAAACACTTGGTCGGATATAACCCTTATCCAACAATTCCTCGAGCTGAGACTTCAATTCCTCCATCTCTTTTGGGGCCATGCGGTACGGGGCCTTTGAAATTGGTCCCGTTCCGGGCACCAAGTCTATCGTAAAATCGATTTGTCGTCGTGGCATACCGGGAATTTCATCAGGGAAAACGTCTACAAACTCATGCACCACTACGATATCATTGGGGTCCACCTCCTTCTTTCCTTCCTGCATGATGTGGCACAAGCACAAAGGATGTCCTTGTCTCACAAGTCTTTGTAACTCCAAGGTCGACACTAAGTTCGTTTTAGGCCCCTTAGAAAATTTTCTATATCTAACGTTTTCCCCACGTGGTCCTACCAACAACACTCTTTGCTCTCTACATTCGATGGTAGCTTTGTATCTTCCTAACCAATCCATTCCCAAAATTACCTCCAGACCCTCCATATCTAACACTTACAGATTACTAGGAAAAACAACTTTCCCTATCTTCAAAGGCACATCTTTATACAACCTATCGCAAATATATAATTTCCCCGAAGGAACCGACACGGTATATGATACTTTTTCAAAAGTTCCTAAATTCAGTTCGCCTACTTTACTCCTTGACAGAAATGAACAAGTTGCACCCGAATCAAACAATACATTAACAGCTATAGAATGGATGGTGAACGTACCTGTAACCACCTCCGTTGCCTGGTCAGCTTCCCTTGAACTGACCGCAGATACCCGTCCACCAGCCGGCTGTGCGTTCATTCCTCCCCTTTGGTTTCCCATTCGTTGTATTCCTGAACCCTCAACCCGATTGCCATCTGACCGGACTTGCCCCCCATTAAACTGTCGCTGGAATCTCTGACCATTGTTATCGTGATGATCTCCCCCAGTTGGTCGATTGCCTTGTCTCCCAAAATAGATCTGGTTTTGGGGCCGGTGTTGTTCCCCCAGCGGTTGATTCTCACTTCCTTTCTTTATGTAGCACTCATACTCCCTATGTCCCTTCTTGTGACAGAAATTACATTCAACTAAATTCCCTTCGCAATCCTTTCCGGGGTGGTTTTTCTTACACCTCCTGCAGAAGTACTTTCTTTCCTTTCCATCCCGATCTAGCAAAGGTTTTACAGGTCTTGGTTCTCCCCTGTATCCAGCACTCACACCAAAACTGCCCCCTTGGAAGCCACCAAAGGTCTTTGGTTTCTTCAGATAGAAACCTGTAGGTGTTCCTGAGGTCTGACTTACTAATTCCTTCCTCTTCTCTGTAAAACTACTCTTCTCCTTTTCTTTTTCTTTCCGTAAAATATTCCCTACCTGAGCTGCACGCTTATACATCTGCTCTAACGTGCTGTAGCGATCACTTTCGATATGCTTTTGAATATCAAAAGATAATCCTAGTTCAAAGCGTTGCATTTTCTTCTCTTTAGTGGGTACATCATCTGGACAGTATTTGATGTACTCCATGAACTTGTGGTAGTATTCATCAACAGTTAAACTACCCATTTCAAATCGAGCAAACTCATTCGACTTGTCCTTTCTCACGTGTAGAGGGTAAAACTTCTCCCGTATAGCCCTTTTAAACATATCCCAATCGAAAAGCCCCTCAACTTGCTCCAATAATCCTGCCTTACTATTTGCCCACCAATAATCAGCTTCCCCGGTCAAATAAAGTGCCGCCTGATTAACTTTTAATTCTTCTGGACACTCTACTACATCAAAAAGTTTGTCAAATTCTCTTAACCAGTGTTCCAGCTCTGATGGTTCTCCCTTACCATCAGAAGGAGATGGTTTGCTCTGGCTAATCCTCTTGCTCATTTCAGAGGCCTGTTCAGACAAGGATCTCACTTGTGGTGTACCAACCCCAGCTAATGCCTTAACCAAGCTCCTTAAAGTTCGGTTAGTACCATTTCTAGCTAGCCTTTTTTGGGAGAGAGGAGGCATCTTCTGCAAACAAAGGAAAGGTACTAATCACTAGAATATCGTAAGATCCCATAGTTTTGAAGGAAAAAGAGGTTCTTTGGAATAAATTAAAATATGACTCCGGTTGACAACTGGACACGTAGTGGGAAAAATCCCTTCCAAGATCGTCAACGTTACATCGATAAAGGAATATAACTAAGCGGAAAAATAAAACATACGATAGTGACAAGTCTATAATGGTTCCATAATACAACTTGAGAACCCATCGGCCTCTACAACGCGTTAAACAAAGTAACGAAACGACAAAATAAACCAAACTAAGTTCTGTAGCACAGATGTAAATTATTTTCTACTTATAATTATTATTACATAAAATGCGGTCTTGGTGATATTGGTCCTAACTTGAATGCTCACTCCAGTCCCCAACTGCAATCAACCTGCTAGTCGTCGAACGACGACAAATAGCAAGTTCCAAAAAGAACAATCCAATACACGTCAGAAACATCATACATATAATCAACAAGTGGAATACAAGCAATGTGTTCACCCTAGCATGCAAAGGCTCTCATACGTTTATTCAAAATCCCCAACTTGAAACGTTGCCCGTCCTATTCGGGTCGTCCAAGTAATAATCCAATTCTTTTGGAGGAATACACTTGGGAGAGCTAATCCCAAGGCAACCACCGACCTAAGACGTTGCCCGTCCTGTTCGGGTCGTCAGAGGTTAAAGTATGCCCATGGTGACCGTAATGATCCAAAACTGCCATGGAAACAATAATTATATAATCCAATCCAAAATATTAACCTCTTGGGATAACCAACACATAAATCCTCATTTTCCAAGTTTAACTTCTTTCAAATTATTTGAGGTGTCTAATCCTTATGTGAGTCACAATGCCATAATCGAGAATGAAACAACATTACTTGCCCAACCACATAAATAGTATGGTCTAAGCGTGTACCTTTAAGCACTGCAAACAATGGTATTCTAGCACGACAGGAATTTCACCCTCTTATGAATCGAGGTCCAAAATAACACACACAAAACGAACACGTATTAGAACGTGTTTACACATTCAACTCATTTCATACCACCAAAATTTCAATAAGACTTGATAATTTTAATTGATTTCATCAAATTCCTAATAATTTAAAATTCCATATTTGACCAGAAACTTAAACTGCCAATTTGGACAGTTTAGAAAATTCAAATGAAGAATCCGACTTCACCACTGTGTCCGGGACGCATCAATTACCTTGGGTACCAATTTTCATAATTTCTAACATCCATTTACTATTTTTAATTATTTTAAGCGTTTAAACGACTTTTAATACATCGGTTAAATAAAACGACAACGAAACGCACCCAACACATTGAAAAACACACAAGAAACCAAATCCATAAACAACACAATTTATATCTCTTATCACACAATCACTTAATATTTCCACCCACATATACAAAAATCCATCCATCCAACAAAACATCAAACTAAAATTAATAAATTTTAGTTGATCCTCTCACAAATTAAATTAATAAATTATAATAATAAATTATAATAATGGAATTAAATACTTGATCCTCTCACAAATTAAATTTTGTAGAGAATCATAAACCAAAATACCCCTTTGAATCTAATTATATACATATAAATAAATACAATCCCTTAAACAAATCAAATTTTGTTATGGTGTGTTTGGGAATGGACATTTGATTTGTAAATCCTAAATTGCATTAATTTACTTGTTTGGGAAGTCATAAAATTCTATTCTAGAATTTGGCCCATTCCAAATCCAATTCCAATACTCTTAAAAATAGCCCATGGTAAAATAATAGCCAATGACCTGTCATTTGAAATCTAATTTGCCTCTCCCACTATCAGAAACCCTAATTTCATCTCACCCTTTCTCTATCTCGAATTGTTGTGTTCTCTCAATCCCAATCCAGTCTGCCTCAATCCACCATTGTTGTTGGTGTACATTGCTCCAAAGCTTTTCGTCCTTTCTGTTCAGGTATGCTCCATCTCTTACTTTCTCTTTCTCTATCGAGCTCGATACCGATAGCACTCTCTTCGTGCTTCTTGTTGCTGCTTTTATACTCTTTTCATCAATTACCTTTATTTCTTGAATGAATTAATATTCCAATTACTTTCTCATCTCCTAGCCGGAAGCTACTTTAGCGGTAGTGCAGTAATTTTTTGGTAATTCCAGTTGTAAACATATTGCTTGAGTTATTTTTTGTCTAATTAGAAGTTAGTGTAAGAATTGTTGAAGTGATGAATTTTGCTTAGTGCCTTGTTTTTTTTTTCTTGAAATGCTGCTTATGCATTCCTGTGATTTGATTTCAATCCAAGGTCTTGATTGATAGGGTTATCAAATAAGTGCATTGTAATATCACAAAGATTCAAGAAATTAATTGTGTGAAAATCATGCTGATTTTGGATGTCCTGCTCCTAATTCGTTGCTCACTCTTAAACTATTATTTTATCATCCAAATACAAATAATCATAAGTTAATTTCTCAACTAATTAAAATTTTCAACTAATTTCTTTAGGTTAAGAAATTAATGTGTGTTAAATATTAATCTAGCTAACCTTGCAGCTGCATTGAATCCCACTGAAATCATAAACACCCATTTAGATATTGTCATGCTGCAATTTTTATTCACAAAGTCACAAATCATATTCATTTCGTATGAAGGTTTTATGATATAGTTACGTTGTAATGGACTCCTTGTATAATAATTATTATTCATATAAAAGAAAAAATTAATATATCTTGTTAACTTTTGGGTTTCTAGGAATTCAAGGAGAATAGTTTGGAGTATGGAGTTGTGTTTCTGGGAATTTATACTAGAATTTTCAAAGATTTTTAATAACAATTTATACAATTTCTAAGTTCTTATTAATTGCAAAATACTCCCGTGTATTCTAAGTGACAAATATATATTTTTTTTATTGGAAGACATCTGATCAACTTAGTATTCAAGAATCCAGAAAACGTGCAAGGGAGAATGTGGATAAAGATATGAAAGTTGTTATGGCTATTGTAGGTTTTTTCATGACTGTTGTTTGTAGCTTGGTTTGATTTGAGGTATGGAGTAAAGGAAATAACATGGAATCAACAAGAACGTACGAATAGACGAAAAATTTGGATGGACACGTTGATGATTGATAGAATATGTAGGGAGCAATTACGTCTGGACAAACGTTGTTTTGAGAAATTGTGCAATATTTTACAATCCAAGGGTGGTTTATTGACTACAAGATATGTACACTGAAAGAAATTGTTGCAATGTTTCTTCATGTTCTTGCACATGATTTGAAAAATAGAACAATGCAAGCAACCTTTGCTTGTTCTGGAGAGACTATTAGTCGACAATTTCACGTAGTCCTTAAAGCACTACTCAAGCTTGGAAAGTATAATATGAAACAATGTAACCAGAGCAATTACACAAAGGATACAAAGTGGAATATGTTTGAGGTATGTTATAGTATTACAATAAATCGATGTCTTTACTTTCGTAGGAGGTATGATTTGTAGTATTAACTAGCATAAACCATATTAGGGCGTTGTTGGAGCTCTCGATAGGACTCATATTAAAATGACTGTGCCTACTGAGGATCGAGCTCGCTACTAAGATCGGAAGGGGGACATTAGCACCAATGTTTTAGCTTCATGTGATTCAAATCTTTGTTTTACTTACGTTTTGCCTAGCTAGGAAGGTTCTGCTTCGGATCCATGTGTTCTTCGTGCTGCTCTTCAAAGGCCTAATGGTTTGAAGATTCATGTGTAATTTTTTCACTACATATTTTGTAATTTATCTTTATATTGTTGAGTACATGCTTGTTAATGTTGATTGCCTTTGCTGAGACATACTTTTAGCATCATCATGAAGAGATCCAGAAAAGAGCCAATGGTACCACACAAACAACTAAAACGAGCTTATCTTACTTGGAACCAACAAATGGATGTTATACTCATCTCCACTTTGTTTGAGCAAATCAATGAAGGAAATAAGAGTGATGGAGAATTTAAACCATAAGCATATCAAGCTGTTGCTGATAACCTAAAGAACCAATTGGATTTATTGGCTACTACCGAACATGTGAAGAATCGAATCAAAGTAGAGAAGAAACATCACTCAGTTAGCACAGATATTCGCACTTACACCAAGTTTAAGTGGGATGATGATAAGAAGATGCTTGTTATCCTAATTGAAGACCACGAGGAGTTGAGTACCTATTGTAAGGTACAATCTCATAAATTGACTTCATCTAAATATTTGCTTGTAATGTTCTCAATTAGTTTCAATTTCATATTATCATCTATTAAAATTCTCCACCTTATAGTAAATAAATAGAAGTTTAGATGACTTGTAATTTTGATCTTTAAAATATCTATCTAGTAGTTTTTTTAAATAGGTTAATCCCGTGGCTTCTGCTTATAGAAATAAGAACATTGATCATTGGAATGAAATATGCACACTGTTTGCCATGGATAGAGCTACGGGTCAAGAAGCTGAGCAACATGAAGAATTTGTGGTAGCTGTGGAGAAAGAAAATGAAACTTGCAGTGCATCTGAGGCAAACTCTGGATCATCGAACAAGAATTCAAAGAAAGATTCTATCGTGGATGTTATTTCCAGATTTACAGAGTCATTTGAAAATTATCTACAATCAAACAAACCTCCACCTAAGTCTGATTCCAAAGAGGTTTATGATGTTGTTTCAAAGGTTGCCGGACTAGATCGACATGAAGTCTTGAAGGCAACAAAGCTGTTTTTGAAAGATACAGAAGAGTTTGATATGTTAAAGAGACTACCAGAAAATGAGAAATTAGACTGGGTGTTACTATGTCTTAATTCTTGAGTAGGTTTTTTCAGATTTTATTTTTGTTTATATGGACAGTTTGGATGTGTTTATAGTAGTATTGACTATATTTTTCCAAAAAAGATTTTGAACCATTAAGTTTGATTAAATATTACTATTGAATTCAAGAATTGCAATTCTTGATTTTTGCCAAACAACATTAAAATTTGAAACTTAGAAATTGAAAATCTCATTGATTCCAAACAAATTTTAGGATTTGTAATTATGGAATTGTAAATTTTAAGATTTTCCAAACAATAAATTTGGAATTGAAATTCACAATTTGGAAATTCAAAATTGAATTCTAAGTTTTCAATTCAATTCTTGATTCCCAAACGCTACCTTAGGGAATTTATAAACTCATGAATACTTATTTCACTTAATCCATACATTTAAATTCCTTCTAGCAAATTGAAATTTTGCTAGAGAAATTTAGATCATGAAACAAATTTATTTAAATATTAAAAAAAATATGTTTTATACTTATAACAAATTTGAATTTTGTTAAAGAATATAAATCAATGAAAGATCTTATAAAATTTTGACTTAACCCTTTTAGCAAATCAATTCTGTTAAAAGATTATATAAATAAAAACTTACATAAAAGTACTCAATCCTCCTAGAAGTCATAGGATATCATCATATATGAAATATAAAATATAATCTATTTTAAAGGTAAAAATCTAATATTAACACTTAAATTTCACTTACCCTTGATTTGAAATTTGGATGAACTCAAAGTTTTTTTTTTTTGTTTGTGAGGACCGAAAATCAAGAATAGGGAAAGAAAAAGAGAGAAATTCTTTGAGGTAAAAGCAAGTGAGAAAAAGATGAAAAATCTAGCATGAGATGGGTTTTTAAAAGGGAGAACAACACCCCTTAAGCTCCCCTTAACTCCCTCTTAATTGTGCCATAAAACCCCTTAAGAGGGGAGTTACAAACTCTTCAAAATCCTCCTAATAACCGGCCAGCCCCTTCAAATTACCCTTTTTTAATTTTTTTTAATTAATTAATATTGTGTTTTATTGCCTTGGTTTAATTTTAGCACACATGAAAATTAAATTAGATTAATAACGATAACCTTGTACACGATAAATGCCGATACCGTTTGTCACATATTAACTCACTCAAATTTCTTATACTTAACTATTATTAATTTATTTTAATATCGAATATTCTATAAAAAAAATTTACGGGGTGTTACATTATTATACTAGATATATGAAAAGAATTTAAGACATATGATTCATACTAATATTGAGTAGCCCAGAAGTTGCCCTTATTAAGAGTCCTTCGAGACCTAGTCAGTCTAAGGACGATGGATTATATGCTCAAACGAAATCACATGCCTAGTATAACTAAGGAGTTAAAGAACGTAAACAAGGTTAGTGGTTTGGACGAGTTGTATGCCCAGAAGCCGAAGCTCCTAAGCCAAATCACTAAACCAATAAGCATCTATACCCAGAAGTTGTGATGCTAATAATCAATTAACTTTGTTTATTACCAAGGACCATGATCCAACCTAATCATAAGTCCCTAGCATATTAACGAGTCATATCCCCGAGCCTAAGATTAAATATTAGTCGATAACCACTAATAAGAACTTGCTGTATTCCCAAACAAAACTCTATAATCCAATAACCCTTTTGATTACCACCATAACTAAAGTGCATACTTAACTAGTTTCCCTGTGGATCGACCCCGTACTTGCTAACTATACTAGTCGTAGTAGCTAGTGTGGGAATTTATTGTTTGACCGACCCCTTGAGAAATAAAACGACCTCGCGGAGCAGATTATATATATATATATATAAAAGGACTAAAAGGTTGTTATAACTTGTAACAGAAATCAGTTATAACAACCTAACTAACTGACCTACAACCTATTCAAGAGACAAGACAAGACTTTATCTAATAAGCCTAGCACGTGCTATAAGTACGTAGTAAGAATAACAGAAATCAGTTATAACAACCTATCCAAGAGACAAGACAAGACTCTATCTAATAAGTACGTACTAAGAATAAAAGACTTGTTAGGAGAACACATAGGCTGCAGAAGATCAATAGACAACTGTTCGGACAAAAGGTTGCTGATGACTTAGCTTCACACCCTGGCATCCTGTTGTGTGCACACTCTGATTCCTTGTTGAACATTGGTCTTCTTCCCTTGTTGTATTCTAGTCTTAACAGTACCTGTTTCATTGTTTTGTATTCGTCACTCCAGAACCGGTTTTTACTACTTCATCCGTTCCATAATACTCGCTACATTTTCTATTTTGGGAAGTTTTATATTACTTGCTACATTTCTATTTTTAGTAAAAAATCAATTATTTAAAGTTCCACCTACTTCTATTTTTATCCTACTCTATACCTCATTAACTTTTATAGTTACCATTATTTAATCTTTATAATATTTTCAATGATCTAAAAAGAACTATTTTTCTTTTTCATTTTTCATCAAATAATATTAAAAAATCTCTAATAAAAAACCCTTACATGTTCCTAATAATTGCACATAATAATTGCACAGTACTTCCTTAATATATGTATGCCCAAGCAAGTAAAAGACATCAAGGAATTATAACGTGTGTAATCACGGCTCTTTTTCAGCGCTCCCAATCTTAATAACAGTACACGACAATCTCCCGCTTTCTTTTCCCTTTCATCCTTCATCTGCAAATTCATCTTCATTAACCATGGAAGACGAAGAAGCAGAATCTCCGTCATTGATAAACCTTGATAAAGACACTACTCTTCTCTCAAAAGTAGCTGCAAACCACTTATTCCTCACTCAATTCGAAGGATTCAGAGCAACGATCCTTAGTCTTCGTCATCGAAACCCGAATCTTGCACTTTCTATACTTCAAACTATTGTCATCAATGGCGGAAACTTTAACAACATCATTTATTCTACCAATTGTTCTTCGCCTGCTCTTCTTACTTGGCTTTCTTCTCTCGAACTTTTTCAATACGAGAATTCTACTTCGATTTGGTCAAATGCTCGTTCATCAGCAGATTTTCTGCGTCTTCGCGTGGAGTTTTTGCTGTACATTCAGATGGTCATTTCTAGGGTTTCTGAGAGTGTTGATAGAGTTAGAGTAGAAGAAGAGCTGAAAGAATTGAAAAATTCATTGAGGTTGTTGGATGAGGTTATGGAATCAGGTTTTAGGAGGTTGAAGGAGGATTCTGTTATTAGTTTGAATGATGATAGAGTAAATGTGATGATTGTTAAGGAAGAGGAATTAGGATGTTTAAGAAAGGTGATTCTGGAAAATGCAGACATTTTTATGTCTTTATGCGAGAATATACAGGGTCAAGTAGGAGTGGAGCTGGAGCATGATGATAATGAGCTGGCTATTACATTGAGGAGGGAGAGTAGAGCAGGGATGGTTTTAAGCAAGGAGGATCAAAGGGTGTTAAAAACAATTCAGAAATATGTTCAGATTGCTTATTTGGATGAAATGAGACAGTGTGTGGATAGGGTGGATGTGAACGGGGCTGTTTCCTGTATTCGGTATTTGCACTTTGGTTATGGAGTCCCGGAGGATGAGTACCGGTGCGTGTTTTCTGGTGGTTTGATTCTTGTAATATTTGCATTGTGCTATATGCTTGTGTTACATAAGTTTCGCATTAAACATGTTTGACAGTATGAATTAGAGTACAAGTTTAGTATTGTACGATCATAGTGGAAAAAGAAGGCCGTATCGTAAGGTTTTCAAATTTACTTAAATTTACCGAATCAATATTACCCCTATCGTAGAGGTGTGGCCATTTCAAGTGATATCTCATGGTTTAGGCCGAAATTTGGTGATACCGCTACTGTTACCACATTTTTGCATGCGTATGATGTTTTGTTTGATGAAATATTGGCATGTTATTATGTGAACTTTTGATGACTTATACTCTTTTGACAACATTGATAAGGCTTCCTTTTATGGAATTATCGTCTGTCGAGTCTTGTATGTCCAACGTAGGGTAGACAAATGAGGGGGGGATTTTGGTGAGTTCGATAGAGGCAAGCATCACAAGGGACTTATTTGGGATGTACTTTTTCTTGGATGGGAGGTTTGGCATCAAGGTGATCATTCTGTGTTTAATTAAGCTCTAATATTCTCTGCAACCCTAGGAAGTTTCTACGTGTGGGAATTTGATCTCCATCTACATAGTTCTTTGTTTTCCTTTAAACTTTTATTCTCTCCTCCATCAATGGTACCGTAAATATCAATTTCAAGACCAAGAATTATTTATAATAATAATAATAATAATAATAATAATAATAATAATAATAATAATAATAATAATAATAATAATAATAATAATAATATATTTTGTTCTCTTGGACACGTTCTCACCATGATCAAGCATGATATCCAACAGTAGTGCCACGCCCTGAATCTAATGGATGCAGCTGTTTTCCCATATTGCAGTGCATAGTTTTTTGTATATATTTTGTTTATTTGTTATCTTGTTTGGTTGTGGTTTGTTTAGTGTACTGTTGGCTTGGTTTTGAGTATTTGGTACTAAAGGTGTCTCCTGGACTGTGCACATGAAGAGTGGGCCTTAGAAACCCTTCATAGAAATTAGAAGGTGGGCTTTGGTTTCCATACTGATGCAATTTCAGTTTGGTGGTGTCATCAGTTTGGTTTTGTATTGCTTTTATTTTTCTGGTAAATAATAAAAATTTTGTTTGCCATAAAAATAATACAAATAATAATAGTTTTGTTGAATTATCTGGAAACCATGGGTGGCAAGACCTCTAAGCTGTAGAGGTTGTTCCTATTAACTCTAGAATTAAGTAATTATAACAAAATTCCACAATTAAAGGCATGTGAGCTGTGGCAATGATCACTTATAATCACAGAGTGTGGAATGGAGGAATCAACTCAATGCAAGGAGTTGAGGATAAGTATAAACATATGCCAATGTTAAGTTGATATCTAGATCTTTAGAAAGTGCATATTTTTAAACATATTTTTGTCTTCCATTTTGCTGTGTTATGTTTCTCTTGTTGATTAGCGTTTTCTTATAGTAGATTATGTTTAGAACTTTCAGTTTCAAGTGGTTAGTTTCATTGCTGTGTCAGGGTTATTTGAATTTCAGCATATCGATATTATTTGTCCTGTATATTACTCTTCATCCTCTAACGTTCAGTCAAAAACTATGTTTCTTTTGATTTCTTTGGTAGAGTGGTTCTTCAAGATTTGCTCCAAAAGGTACTTTCAAGAGAAGAGGGATCAAACGTTGGTTCGCACACAACACATGATTTGTTATTGTATATTTATCGAGAAGCTTTATCATCAAAATGCACAGAGCTTGTCCAAATGCTACAGGTTTAGATTTGTCATTTCTTTCACCTTTATGCATTATGTGTCTGGATGATAGTAGTTTTCTTATTGCTCGATCATTTCTAAATTTTCAAGATGGCTTGAATATATGATTTAGTGCCGCGCTACTAATAGGTTATATGTGAATGATGCTTATAGATGTGCTTCTGCTATACTCTTTAATGTTCTGAAGTGTCAATGATAAAGTTGTGTGAAGTGAACAAAGGATCAACCTTGAATATGGGGTGTTGATATTGCTCGAATAGCTTCATTCTCAAGAGACATGGCTAATTGTTGACTTACGACCTTCAAGGACATGGCTAATTAGTGTTGAATTTTTTTTGCAAACTTTGTTTCTATTGTTTACT
>JAGPNP010000039.1:0-29618 GCA_019425755.1 Amaranthus cruentus
GTTTGTTTTTTAAAATTTCCTAAAATTTTTTGGGGGGGGATTGGGGAATTCCCCAGTTTTTTTTTTTTTGGGAGCTTTTCCTTGCCCTTCATTTTTTTTTTCGGTTGTTACCGGGGGAAATTGGGGAGGGAATACTAAGTTTACCTTGATTGGTCAGTTTTAGTTTATTTTTTTTTTAGTTTTAAAGTTCTTTGGACATTTTTTTTTTAAAAATTTTTCACATTGAAAACGTCTTTAAGTTATTTTTTTTTTCCTTGTTCCCCTTTATTTTTTGAAATGAGTGGTCCCCTTTTTCACGTGGGTTTGACTCAAGATTTATTAAAAGGGTTTTAAAAAAACCCTTGACCTACTTTGGGGGGGTTTATTGGGAACAACTCACAATGGAAAAGGGGTTTTCCCTTTTTCCACCCCACCCGCCCGCAACCCAAAATCTACCATAACAATCCCAGATTTAAATTGGAATATAAAAAACCATATTTTTAAATACTCAAATGATTGGGAAACAAAAGAAAAAAATTAAAACCCAACAGATTTTCTTGTTGAAGAAAAATAGAAAAAAAAAATAAAAATAAATCTTTTTTTGAGAAAAATAAAAAAAAGATAATTTAATTTTTTTTGGTTGAATAATCAAAACATAATTTATCTTTTTAGAAACAAAAAAATAAAAAAAATTGAATTTGGTAATAATAAAATAAAAAATGATTAAGCGATTCAAACCCGGCTTTAAATTTAAACGATTTAAAAATGAAAATTAAATACTAATTTAAAATAAAAAAGGAAAAAAAATAAGGACTAAAAACTTAAACTGGGGAAAAATAAAAAAGATTTAAAAGGGAAACAAAAAACGGGTTTAAACTCAAATTAAATGATGTTTTGTTTTTGGACCTTGTTTTGACATTGGTTGATGTATCATGATGTTAATTTGGGGACTTTGAATAGATGGGCTGATTAAAGACCACAAAAGAAAGGAAAAAAAGGATGGGGCCCAAAGGGGTTTCCCTTTTTCCCCCCAAAAAAAAATCCCCGGGTTTAAGCCAACTAAAACCAAAGGGGTCTGGTCGGGGGGCTTTTGGACAACTTTGGATTAGGAGAGGATATAACAGCCCCTTTTTACTACTTAAAGGTAACCCCGTCCCCCCTTGCTATATCATTAGAAATACTCGAGGAGGTTTCCCCTAAAATGATGATTAAAAGCGTAAATAACCCCTGTTCCAATCATAAAAAGTCCCCCAACTCAAATCCTTTCATGAATCCCATCGGACCCATTTGTTAATGAAGAAATCTTTCGGGGGGATATGAGAATAAAGAACAATTTTAGGCCCTTTTAACCATTAAATTTTACCCAAAAAAGAATTTCTCCCCTATATATATATATAAATATATATATATATATATATAAAATTTTTAAATTTTAAAATATATATATATATATATATTTTTAGAAAATTTTATCTTTTTTGATTCTTTTTTTGCCCTTTTTTCCCAATACCCCAAAGGGGTTTTTTTTTTTGGGTTTGGGGGGTAATTTTAAAATTTGTTTTTCCCCATTTTTTTAAAATTTAAAAAAAATAAAAATAAAAAAAATAAAAAAAAAAAAAAAAAAATATATTTATATGATAAATTTAAAACTTAAAAACACAAACTCAATTAATAAATTTCCTAATTTAAAAATTAAAAATGAAAAAAAAACGTTGATAAGGTTTTTTAGAACGGGAAGAAAAAAATGGGGGGGTTCCCCTACTGAAAAAAATTAAAAAATTTGTAAAAAACGCCCCCCAAAACACAACTAATGAAATTGAAAACCATGGGAAATCCTTAAGAAAGGGAAAAAACCCCGCCTAAATTTTTGTGTGTTTTTGTGGGTTTTTGTGGGTAAAAAATTTAAAAAATTGGGTTTTGGGGTTTAAACTTTAAAAAAAGAAAAATGAAATATTTTTGGTTTAATTTAAAAAATTTGGGGGTTTTTTGAAAATTTTGTGAATTTTTGAAAAAGCAAAAGAGCAAGAGCAAAAAGGAAGAGGAAATTGGGGGATTTGAGTGAAGAAAAAAAGTAGTGGGGTTTTAAAAAAGGGGGAACGTTATGGGGGGAATTTTAAAAAATATTAAAAAAACCATTTCCCCCCCGGGGAAAAAGGGAACCTTTTAAAATTTGTTATTTTTTTTTGGTTTAAAAATTTTTCCCCTTTTTTCTTTTATGTATAAAACCCCAAACAAGGAATCAAATGAATTTTTTTTCCCAGTGTCTCATCATCTATTTTTCCCCTTTATTTTTGTTGTTTGTTTCCCCTTTACCTAGCTTATCATGAGTTCATATAAAACCTTCCGGAAAAATCTAATCCATCCTTGTTTGTTTTTTCATTGCTTTTTTTTGCTTTTATTCTTATATTATTTTTATTTTTGGAAAATTTTTGTTCAAAAAGCCTTTCACCAATATAACCTTCCTACACCCCAAATCTAGAGTCTTCCAAAAATTGCCCTTTAGCCCCAATTCCTTCCCCCATTATCTATGTGTTTTTTCAGGGTGTTTATAAATATTTTTTATATCTTGGGGTTTTAAACCGCTTTTAAAAAAATTTGGTTATTTTAAAATCGCCCCCCCTACCAAAAAAAAGTGGTTGCAAAATTATTCTCCTTAAGGCATTTATTTGTTGGGGGGAATTTTTTTTTGGTAGTGAAAAACCCCTTAAAAAAGGGACCATATACATCTTTTTTGTTTTTTTGATTGTGCTTTTTTAAAGCTTGTTTTGTGTTCTTATGTGGGTTGCATTTTGTATTCAATTTTGGGTGATCTTGGGCAAGGTATTCTTGAGACTTAATCTTTGATCTATTGGCATTTGGTTTTTTAAAATTTCTTTAAATTTTTCCCGAAACTCCCTTTTTTAATGAATAGTTGGATTTTTTTTTCTTCTTTTTTCATGTGAATTTTTTAAAAAAAAAAATCAAAAATTTTTTTTTAAAAAAAAAGTTTTTCATGAATATATTTCCGGTTTTTGGGTTTTTTGGAATTAAAAATTAAACATTATTTTGTTGGGAAAACCGGGGGGGGTTGGGGAAAAAAAATTTTTTTTATGGATCATTTTTTTTAAAAAGGGACCCTTAAACTTTTTTTTGTTAAGTCACCAATTTTTTTTAAAAAATTGGTTTTAACCCCAAATTGGGGAAAAAAAATTTTAATATCTTTTCCCCCCCATGGGCCCCCATAAGAAAAAGGCCCAAACGAGATTAAACACAATCCCCCTCCCCCCAAAAACCTCCCCAACCCCCAACCCCATCACAAAAACCAAAAAACCCCAAACCCCCAAACCCCAAATGGCCCGGTAAAATTTAAAATGGGTTCCAAAACCTTTTAAAAAAAAGGGGGAGAAAAGTAGTCCACCTCCCCAAAAAGGTTCCTCAAAACCAATTGGGGTTTTTGGTTTCCCGGTAAAAAAGTGATCAACTCTTTTTTTTCTCCGGTGGGGCCTTCACATGGTTCTGGCCCCTTTTTATTTTCCCCTTTTCCCCAGAACCCGCCAACCCCAACTCTCCATAAAAAATCCTGATTTAAATGTGGAGATATAATTAAAACAATTTTTTTAAAAGTGAAAAAATGATTGGGGAACCCTTTTAAAAAAAAAAGTTTAAACTAACTGATTTTTTGTTGAAGAAAAAATAGAAAATAAAATACAACATAAATCTCTTTCGGGGAAAAAAAAGAAAAAAAGCTATATTTGAAGTTTTTTATTAGAAAATCAAAAAAATTTTAATTTTCACAAACAAAAAAATTTAAAACAAAAAATTTGGCAAAAAAAAAAATCAAAAAAAAACAAAAAAAACCATTTTCTGGGTTTTATAAAAACACTCATCCATGTTTAAAAAATTTTAAAAAATTTTTTTCCTTGTTTGGTTTTCCTGTCCTTTTTTCAGTAAAATTTTTCAGGGTTAAAGGGTTTTTCGGAAAATAGGCTTTTTTTTTCTTCTTTGGTTAAGCTTTTCTTTAAAAACTTCCCCTTTCGGTATTTTTCCCCTTTTGGCAACAATCGTCCTTAGAAAATAAATTCACCTTCAGAAACAAAAGGACATTAGTTAGCTAAAAACGTATTAAATTTTACAAAAATCACTTCAAAAACTCACAATAACATGTATGGAAACAGTTCTTAACATATTTATATGACGTGTTCTGGGTCATTTATTTTCAGTTGCAAGTCATTGCAGAGTTAAAAGTCTTACAACCGTCACTAGACGATGATCAGAACTTCAATAAGCAAGATTTACTAGTATGATTCAATGATTTCTATGGTTCAAAGAATATTGTAAAAAGGTAAGGAATAACAATAAGTTACCTGTCTTGATAGTGCTGAAAACACCACCAGAGAATAAAAATCATATGTTGAGGATAAGAAGAAAATGTTCACACCAGTCATGATCGTTCCAATAAAACCCGCGTCAAAGCAGCACCCTAGAGTATCAGGGTTTGAATTTCCGGAACCACATTCATAGCAAACAGGATCAACCTTAGATGCAGAACCCACCCAGATAGGCATTCATCATCACATTTCGATAACCCTTTCCCTTTTGGTAATGGAGGAACTATCTTCTTATAATATGCTCTCTTCCTTCCATAAATTATTGTCTTCTTTGAATTTCTGCAGAAATTCCTGGAACTAATTGCTGCTTATTTTGGAGGCACAAGACATAAGCGTTCAGGCCATTTTTCTAGTGCTCCTCCTGCTACCTTCGAGCTGCTTACTTCCAGGTAATGGAGCTATACAGGCCTCTAAATCTTTGTACCTTTTGTGTAAACAAAAAAAAGTTGTTTAGTTTTTCTAGTGGTAGTCTTTTATAGAATAGGCCTTGACATGTTAAAAATAAGTGCAAGAAAATAAGAATACCAAGCTGCATCTATATTCCGATTTGCATATATGTGGTGGATATGTTTTCTTGGTCTGGATACATTCAATTGATTTAAGGGCTTCTGATAAATGGATAGATCACCCTGTTCAATGACCTTCTTAAACAGTGCGTTTTGCAACATCCCCCGATAGCATCTTGTTCTTGCTTGAGATCTTCTTAAATCCTTTCCCATCCCCTCAGTAACTTTTTCCAGCGAATAGGCGGTCCAGAAAAGAATCCCGTAACCTCCTGGTCTTAAGACTCATCTACTTCCATCAGATACAATCCGTCTGCAGAAAAATTTGCATTATTTACTGTAACCTATCTACTCATACCTTTTGTTTTACATGTTGGGGAAGACAATTCGATAATTATGATTGTGAAACAAAACTACACAGTTTGAAACAAGTAGCTCACAAGCACTACACCTAAAGAAAAACGTACCATAGTTCAAGCCAGGAATAAGGCAACGAGAACAATGAGCCATGTGAAAGCCCTTGCAGGGTAAGGAATTTGGAAGCCATGATCCTATATAGAGGAACACCTCGTTCCAAGGCAAATTGTACTTTTTACCTTTGTGTGTTGGGGGCAAAAGACATTGCAATTATGTCTCTCTTTAATAAGTAAGCTCCCCAATTGCAACCTTCATATATATAATCATCATCATTCAAAAGCAACCCCTAAAAACCATATAATATGGTGATTTTTAAAATGTTTAAAAAGGATAGAAAAAAATGACATCCCCCACAACCTTACCGATGGAAATTCGAATTTTCCATTAGTAAGAGGAATAAGGAACTAATATCATCAATATAAATCAGCACCACGAGGAAACATAGTACCCCCCAGGAAACCTTTAAAGGATCACCTTCAACAAACCCAAAACTGAAAAACAGCCTTTTCAATCCCCAGTTCTTTTGAGGAATATTACCCATACCAAGCAATATCTCTATTTTTGAGGCCTTTTTAAAAGGAGTCTTAACTTAGGAGGAGGAGGGTATAAAAACAAATCATCATTTATTTTTTTAGTGGGGAAAAATGTCTTTCTTAAAACTTCAACATATAACACCCAAATTTCCTGCCTCTTCTTGGATCTTGACAAGGTTGTATATTTCACTGTAAGGATTTCACATGCGGAAAGGGTTTTTCACCCGGGTTCCACCACTTGAATTGAGTTCCATTTTTATTTTGACTTTCGAAGTCTGGGATTATTATTTTTAACTGCCTTGTTTGGTTTCATCAGAAATTCTTTGTTGGTGCACTCTATCTTTCCCCCAAGGATGCTATTTTTTTTGTTGGAATTTGGTTGGAAACTGCTGGTGTTTTGCCCCCCATACACAAGTGTGTAGGAATACAATACATAGGCAGCTCAAGAAAAAGATGTAATTCGTTTTCTTTTGCATGATCTATGAAATTTGAGAAGTTTTGGAAAATCCTCCTGCATGCCCTTCCCATTTTTGTGTTCTTTTCTTAGAGGGGGTTAGTTTGTGAGGTTTGTTTCTTTTCTTGGAAATCAAGATAAAAAACATTAAAAAATTTCAGTATTCTGCATTCGTCCTGAAATTTAGGCATGAGTTAAACTTATTGAACTAATACTTATTTTTTAATTGTGGAATGAATAAAGAATTTGAAAAGACTAATGCTCCATTTTATTTTGTTGGTTGTATGCATTTTTTTACTATATTATTATTTCCTATATATACATTCTCACCATATCCAAATTGAAGCTAAATAAACGTATTTAAAGTAATTAACCTTTTAATGCAATTATGTATTTTAAGTGTGATATATTCAACTCACATATTTGATAGAAATTTTTAATTGAATAAAATAATTAATAATAGTTAGGCTGGATTGATTTTAACATATTTTCTAAATTATGGAATTTTTAAAAAGTTTCAAAAGTTTAAAATCGATTTTATTAATACATTACATTTTTATTTTTCCTTTAGTATATGAATACTACGAAATCACAAAAAAAATATAGATAATCAAAATCAAATTTCCTTATGCTAGTTTAGAACCCGATTTCATTTAAATCTAAAATTTCTCAAATTTAATGTTTAACAAATTATAAATAAAAAATTTTGATTTGGTTTAATCTATCTATATCTTATTATCTATCTATCTATATATATATATATATATATAATATATATATTATAGAATATTTGAAAAAAAAAGATTTTTAATAACTTTAACAAAAAGAATTTTCCCAAACTTTAGTCCCAAAATAAGCGTCTTTGGCCCAAAAAGCGATTTAAAAAAAATTGGCAATGTCAGTTCTGTTAAAACAAGAATAAAGATTTTTTGATAAAGGTAAAATTTTTCTTTGTAAAACGCGAATAAGAACCCAAATTTCTTACCCAAAATCTCTCAACCTTACCCACTAACCCAAAGATCTTTTATAATTTTGGTACTTTTGCCTTTTAGCCAATTTTCACCCCTTTTCTTAAAACTTGATTCAAACCCTTCTTAGCATTCTTCGGCATCCAACCCAAACCTCATCCATTGCGTTTATACCCGACCCCAAATATTGGTAGTTTGGATTGACCACCGCCCAAGCCAGAATCGGTGTTTGATAAATCTGTTGATCCATTGATGGACCTTCCAAAGAAAAATCCGAAGCCAAAGTAGTTGCCTTTTCAAGGATGATTACTTTTAGGCCAATTTTTTCAAAATTTCTCGCGACTTTGGGTATTTTTTTAAGTCGGATTCTTTAACGCCTTGATATTAAGTTTATTTTTTGTAAATGTGAATATAAGCACTAAAAAATTTTTATCATTTTTTATACTCGTTTAATAAAAGCGATGTCGAGCCACCTTTGGGGCCAAAAGGGCTATTTTGGACTAAAATTTGGCCAAACTTATTTTGATTAAAAATTTTTTAAAATCTTATTTTTTAAAAAATTCGATATTATATATCTACATTAAAAATATTGAACAATTTAAAACAATTAATTGCAACATTGTTTTTAAATTATATATCTAATGGTAAAATATTGAAGAATTAAAAACAATTAATAGAAAATTGTTTTTAAATATATGGGAAAAAATTTGGGCATTCATTTTATAATAACGAGCTTTTCAAAGTACTTTTCCATAGGTTTTAAAATTGTCCACTTTTCATAGATGAACTATGTTAATTAATAAAAGTACTTTTCTATAGGTTCAAAATTTTTTAAAAATTTAGTTTATCCCCAATATAAATTTAAAATTAATTTAGCTATTTAATAAGAAATCCTCAATATTTATATTCTACTATGAAACTATATCATTTCCTTTTCTTTACACAAATATATATTGTTTTTATTAAGGTATTAATCATTTGCTTTTTTTTAAAATATTTAAAAAAAATAATTATTTTCCAATATTATATTTAAAAAATTTTAATAATAATTTGTTATCAAAATATATATCCAATAGCATTTTATATATATATATTATATATTTTATATATATATATATATAAATATATATATATATATAAGTTTAAAAGTAAATAAGAAGGGGTGTGAAAATAGGAAGGATAGGAAGAATTTATCCATTAGATCTTAGATCAATTTCTTACCGCGTTTGAAACGAAAACTTTTTCTTATATTATGATACTTTCGTATAAACATGGTCACTTGAAAGTGTGATATTTTCTAAAATTAATTTTGATGCTTTCTTCTAAAAAATTTTCTTAACTTCTTAGAAAATTTTTTTTAAATGAACTTAATCAATCAACGGTAGTTCTTTCCTACCCTTTCCCTTTTCACACCCTTTCATTGATCCCCATTATATTATATATATAAAAAAAAACCTTAAAAAAAAAAAATTTTTTTTTTTTTATTAATAATAATAATATTAATAAAGCAATAATAATAATAATAGAGAAGCCAAAGTTAATAACATTTAACAACAAAAATTTTTTTTAAAACATATAACAAGCCTTAACGCTTTTGTAAAAGCGGCGCGCCGCCCGCCTTAAACGCCCGCGCGCCCCCCACGCCTTTTTAACCAATTTTTGGCGCCGCCTGCGCCGCCCCCCCCGCGCCGCTCTTTTTTTTTTTTGCCAAAAAATCCAGCATATATGAAATAATTGATGCCCATCAGTTATCAAATGTTTACAAATTGTAAATTTATATTTATAGTTCTAACAGTCCATTATCCATACTTTATATTAGTAATGGTAATAAAAATTTAGTGTAGTTATTGTGGGATGAGATTATTTTACAAATTTTTTTCAATATATTTACCATTAAGAGTGAATTCAAAAAGGTGCTAATGGAAAATTATGAATAATAGAAAACTATTTTTTTGAAAATTTATCACCATGAAATAATATTTTTTATTTTATGATATTTTTATTTAAAGTTATTTTCATTTCCAGATATATGAACAACAAAAGACAATAAAAGGTAGTGAATATTCTATTTCTATAAACAACAAATGTAAAATTGGTGGCATGACATTAATGAAACCCAAAATTTGAAACAAAAACAACCTCTAACTCTTGATAAAATTAAAAGAAAAAGAAACAATAAGAATGATATTAGAAGAGAGAATGAAGAGAAATTAACAAGCAAAATAAAAATTAAAAATGGGAGAAATTAGTAAAGATTAATATTTTTAACCTAGTAGTAAATGAATGGTAGTGTTTAACGCTCCTTCTCTTGTTTTTTATAATCCTTTCCTAATTAACAAGTTCCACATTTAGGAAGAACAATATTGAGAAATTTGTGTGTGATTGTAGTCTAAATAAATGCATTACATTAATTTTACACCCTTGTTGTAAATCTGAAGGGAATTTTATCCCTTATATTTTTACACATCTGATGATGACTAGTTCAATACATAATTAGTCGCCTTAAAATTCTTTATACAAGCCCTTATTGTTGCATCTAACCTCCTGCCATACATTATTTTGAGAACTAGATTTTTAACTTACTAGTTGTTGTCGAACATTTAGAGTATACTAGTTTATATACCCGTACAATGCACAAATATGTAAGTGTGCAAAAACATATGAATAAAATGCAGTAACAGATTTAAGCTAATGATAACAATGTGATTATGATAAATATTAAAAGTGAACATATTAAAAATTTACAATTATTTAAATGATACCGATTTATATGAGAAACAAAAATTAGTTTTGATTTTCTTAAAAAAATTTACAGTAAATTGGAAACAAAATTAGGTAAATATATTTATTACAAGAAAATTATTTCATTATCGTATCTTATATAAATAGTTAAATATATACCATAGCAGTTTATATCTTTTTGTAATGTAATTTGCTCCATTTAAATTAAACTTAGTTAATTAAATATATGATTTATTTTATTTTAATTGGAATAAGTTAACATTGTGTAAAAATAAATTGCCCAATTATTAAAATTTAGCAAATCACAACAATCTAAGTGGCAAAACTACAAAGGGAGTGCCACTTGAAAATTTCTAATCTTTTTTCTAGATAGTATAGTTTAACTTAAAAAAAGTTAGTTAGATATTTGATTTTTTTTCTTTTATTTAATTGGTAGAAGTTAACATTATTGTGCAAATCTCAACAATCCAAGTGGCAGATGAACGATGAACATCAAAAAAGGATTAACGTTCAATTAACAATGAGCGATGAACGATGACCAATGAATAAGGATCAATGATCAAAGAATAATGAGCGATGAACAATGAACAAGGTTCAATTAACAATGAACAATGAACGATGAACGAGGATTAATTATCAATGATCGATGAACGATGAACAATGAAAAATGAATGATGAACAATGAATGATTAGCAATGAACAAGGATCAATTGTCAATGAACAATGAATGTTGAACTATGAAGAAGAATCAATGAACAATGAACAATGAACGATGAACAATGGATGAACAATGAACCAGGTGAACCAATTCAAGAGGACTAAGAGGAAATACAAGGCAACATCCAAGCCTCCAACAGGACATCCTTGTTGAGGAAGCACGCACCAAATCCGGATGGAATGGAACCAGCCTCCATCGCGACATGGGTGGATCCCTAAAGACCCGCTACATGGTCCAAGCAAGAAAGGCCCAAGGGAAACGCGAAGAACTATTCACACCTCGAAGCTCAACAGATAGGGCAGGACACTAAGAACCCGACTGTAAGACCTTACTAAGCCTACGAGACGGACAGGCAAACTAAACCCAAGTCAAGGTGTGGACGTCATCTCCGCACATGGACCTAGCCGGAGGCCCTGGAATCTTGATTGCCCACCCGGAGCCCAGGAAACATGCTAAGTGGGGCTGACGATGATGATCAGGGCTTCCTGTTCCTATTTTAGTTTGTTTTTAGAATTTTAGTGTGCACGTGTTGTGCACGTGACCCTTGTAAGACTAAAAGGGTGTTGTAAGCCATAGCCGTTATAGTGGTTAGCCCTCCATATAAAGGATGATCATGTTGTAAAACTCAAATTTCGTTTGAATACGTTCCTATTTTCATTTTCCAAATTGTGAGCAATCAGAAAAGTGATTGGTTTTGCGTGTGTGAGTGGCATTTACTTGAAGAACTGGATTGACTCTTGTTAGGGAGTGAACCTAAGGAGGAAAATCGAAGGAAGGTTGTTGGTGAGTGAAGCCAAGTTTGTTCCAAGAACCAACAAGATCGTTCAAGGGACTAATATGTGTATAGGGAAAGGGTGATTTTTCTCGAAGGAATACCTAAGGAATTTAGAGTGTTTATTGGAGGGTCTATTACATTCCTCCCAAATTCAGGCACTAGGATCAATGAACAAGGATCAATTATCAATGAACTATGAACAAGGATCAATGATCAAAGAACAATGGCGATGAAGCATGAACAAGGATCAATTATGAATGAACAATGAACAATGACGATGAACAATTAAGTCGACCAATGAACAAGGATTAATGACCAAAAAACAATGAACGATGAACAATGAACAAGGATCAATGATCAATGAACAATGAACAAGGATCAATGATCAATGAACAATGAACGATAAAAATGAACAAGGATAAATGATCAATGAAGGATGAAGCGATGAACAATGAAAAATGAATGAAGACCAATGAACAAGAATCAATGATCAAGAACAATGACGATGAACAATGAGTAGGATCAATTAACAATGAAAAGGACGATGAACATTGAACAAGGATCAATTAACAATGAACAATGAACGATGAACAAGGATTAATGCTCAATGATTAATGAAGCGATGAGCGAAAATGAATGATGAACAATGAGCGATGCACAATGAATGATTAGCAATGAACAAGGATCAATTATCACTGAACAATGTACAAGGATTAATGATCAATGAACAATGAACGATGAAAAACGAACAAGGATCAATGATCAATGAACAATGAAGGATCAACCATGAACCATAAACAATGAATGATGACCAATGAACAAGGATCAATGATCAAAGAACAATGAACGATGAACAATGAATAAGATCAATTAACAATGAACAAGGAACGATGAACATTGAACAAGGATCAATTAACAATGAACAATGAACGATAAACAAGGATGAATGATCAATGATCAATGAACGATGAACACTGAAAAATGAATGATGAACAATGAACGATGCACAATGAAGGATTAGCAATGAACAAGGATCAATTGTCAATGAGCAATGAACACTGAACTATAAAGAAGCTTCAATAATAAATGAACAATGAACGATTTCACAATGAATGATGAACAATGAACAAGGATCAATGATCAATGAACAATTAACAAGGATCAATTATCAATGAATAATAAACAACGAACAAGGATCAATGATCAAAGAACAATGAACGATGAAAAATGAACAAGGATTAATTATCAATGAACAATGAACAAGGATTAATGATCAATGAACAATGAACGATGAAAAACGAACAAGGATCAATGATCAATGAACAATGAAGGATCAACCATGAACCATAAACAATGAATGATGACCAATGAACAAGGATCAATGTGAACGATGAACAATGAATGATGAACAATGAACAAGGATCAATGATCAATGAACAATGAACGATGAACAAGGATGCACCATATTTGACATGGCGCATGTTTTCAACACTTCGGCATGAGTGCACACGCTTGAATATGGCTAAGGACAAGGAGATCAATACAACTTACAAAAGCCATGTTCTAGGCAAAAGTTTTTAAAAGCCATGTGCTAGGCATGTGCTTCTTTTGTCTTGTGCCTATATAAAGGGTCATTTACTCATTGTAATATTTAGATTTGAATGATGAAATAAAACCCATTTTTTAGAGAGAATTCCTCTTTGAAATGAAAGTGTGAATGAAGCAATTTTCCTTGTCCATCCAAATTCTGAGTGAAGCAAATTGGGGAAGATAAGAAACCTAAACAAATCAAGGGAGTGAACCAATATTTGATTAGGAGGATAGGAACTTGTTTTGGTGAGTGAAGCCAATAAGATCATATCCAAGATTAGAGAATTCTAATCATATCCATTGTTCTTTGTTGTAGTTCGTTAAGGGTCTTTATAATTCCGCAAACAACCCAATTTGGCCTCATCATCGGGTCCATATTTGGTGCAATTGGTATCAGAGCCTGAAATTCCTTGTGGGGTGTTTAATTCAAGTGGTTTTGATGAAAAGCATAGCCAAAAAACGAAGACATGGAAGGTGTGAAAAAATTTCAGATTCCGTCAGCTTTTGGGGTTTAAAACGTGATTGTTTTGGAGGACGTTTCGTTGGAATTTTTTAAAATGGTTTTTAGAAATATTCTTCATTAAGTGGGTGAACGTGTGGCTTTGGAATTATTAGATTTCGTTGAGTAGTGAAGGAGATATGCATGTTTCTTTATAGACTGCCCAAAACGGATCATTACAGGTACCTTGGTAAGTTGTCTTCGAAAACCTTTCAAGAATCCTTCCTTTGGCCTTCATATTCCATCACATTATCAATAAATATCCTATATTCATTATAACACATCATTTTTACACTTTTCCTTACGTTTCATAGGTTTCTTGATTGAACCATTTCATTGTTATGTTACAAAAAGGACAGGAGGGCTCATTTTTTGTGTCTTCTGTATTTGCTTCATTTCTCTTTCATTTTTGAGTCTTTTGCATTTTGTAGTTTTTTCATTTTGGGTATTTTTTAGTCTAGTTTTTCGTGGATCTTGTTGTGTAGTCATTAAAGTTGTGGAGAAAAAGATGTACATATGGTTTTGACCAAAGGTCATAGAAACTGTTCAGATTGCACGTTTGGAGGAAATTTGGGATTGTGATCAAACAAGGCTACGTATTTGAGAGTTTTTACTTGCAGGTGTTTTTAAACATCGTGAAGTTTGTTGTCACCAAATTTCATCAATAATGGAGGTGGTTTGGTCGGGTTTACAGTTGCAAACATTTCATACAATGTTCTGAAATTGTGGTGTATGGTTATGATTTTTTCTGTTTTCTTGTGCACAAAAATTTGCAAAACTTCGTTTCTTTTTCTTTCTTCTTTTCACTCTTTTCCTTACTCTCACACATCATTTTTTGAGAGAATCTTGAGTCTTAGGAAATGAAGTCATCATGGGCAAAAATGAACAAGACATTTTATAAAAAAAAAGGCTCTAGCTTGTGAAGTCTATAAAATTGAACTTGAATCATGGTGGAATGAGGAAAAAAGACTTAGAAAGGAACAAGTGGAGAGTATATATGAGGATGATTGGTTCTCATATGAGCTTTATAATGAGCAATTGGTGGAGGTTTATAGTCAACTAAGACGCGTGAGTAGAGCAATTTTTCTTTTTGAAGAGAAAATGAAATTTCAACAAAAATTGCAAGAACAATATGGTGATTCGAGGTTGGTGGTTGTTCATGAATACATTCCTGATATTGATCCGATTAGGATTAAATTTCAGATTAAAAGTAAGCATGTTGACTCACAAATTCAGATCACACCAATGGTTTCTTCTCATGATGACATTCAAGAACCATGCAAAGAAGAGAGTAATGAAGAAGTTGTTCAAGGATCTTGTGAAGAGTTTGTTGAGACATCTTGTGTTGAAATTGTTCATGATCTTGAAGAGGTAGTTGACACATCTTGCATGGAGGATGTTGGTTCTACAAAAGAGTGCGTAGAAGTAGTTGATTCACATCCAAGATTAACAGTTCTTTTACATATGGAGCAAGCTAGGAAGCATGGGTTTATCAAGGTGAATTTTGCACTTGGAAAATCACCTTTAATGGATTTTGTTCATGTTAGTGAATTTGTTGAATTTAACCCTACGAAAATTCGAGGTCGAATTTTTTCTAAGAAGGAGAGAATGTAAGAAATCAAATGGAGTCTTGGTAAGACAAACAAGCTAATCACCTTGGTAAAGCTTGTTTAATATATGGATTTGGCTCATCATCCGAATACGGGCTAGAGCATTCATCAACACAAGTTTGACGAATATGGGTAACATTATTTTATGGTGATATTGATGTGATGGTGCAAAAGACAACCTATGGTTTCCATAAAGTAGTATGTGGTCAAAGGCGGTGCATTTGTTTGTGATCATTGTTGTGAGCCAAGACATCATAGCGCCTAAGAATTGAGGACAATTCTTTTTTAAGAAGGGGAGTTTGAACCATCACAAATTCTCAGGAAAGTCCGTCTATCCTATAGACGGACTAAAATGGGCCGGCCCATCTACTATTAATAGGAAATCAGGGGTTTTCAAATTTTAAAAAAAAATTAAAGTAAGAAACACTATTGAAAATCGCGCCTTCTCCCTTAACTCTGAGACTTCCATTTCGTTTTTCTGAGATTTCCATTTCGATTTTCCTTGAATTCCGCTTTCATTTTCGGTTTATTCTACTTTGTGGTTTCGGTTTCTTCCTCAACATTTATATTTCGACATTTTAACTTGTTTTTTAATGGGTGAATTTTTGACATTTATTTCTGGGTTTATGTTTGATTTTGTTGTTCTTTGGGTGAACTTTTGATATTTGTTGTTCTTGAAGAGGTTCTTGAAATTTGTCGAAATTTGTTGTTCTTTGTTTGATATTGTTCTTTTGTTGTTCTTTGTTTGATTTTGATTTATTGGTCTTGAAGAGGTATTTCTGGGTTTATGTTTGTTTTACATTTGTTTTTGGGTTTTACATTTGTCTTGAAATTTCTGGGTTTTACATTTGTTTGATATTTGTATATTAATGGTTTAGATTTATTTTTTAGATTTTTTTTTTTTTAGATTTTTTGTTCTTGAAGTTTGTCCCGTCTTTGATGGTTGGACGTTGGAATGCATGTGTGTGAACACTTTTCTTGTATTGGGGCGACATTTGATGGTTGAGAAGAAGACAACTAATCACTCAAAAACACAATGTTCAAGTCATCCATAATAGGTTTAGCAGCAAAACAAACACTAGAAATTGCTGATGATTGTTCAAGAATTAAGTGCACTACTTTGATTGTACTGTGTAGGAAGCATTTTCCACACCATTATTTCCTTTGGATATCCTTGAGGATAGGTCTCCGGAGGGTAAATTTGATTGGGTGAGTGTCTTTGCACACATTTATTCGATTCCCTATAATGATTACTTATTACTGATGATTGTTTATTTCCCTTGTGTTTATAAAAAATGATCGGCTTCATCATCTTTCAGGCTAAGGTAAGGAGTTCATTACCACTGTTTTTGTATTATTGTCTATTTAAGTGAAATTCATACATTATTTCTACTGTATTTGCAGAAATTGCTGGCTAAATATGGTTCTTTAGTCTCAGTTATAATGAACAATTTCAGGAAGAAGACAATTTAAGTTGTAAGGACAATTTGCTGTTTTTATGCTTGAAGACAAGGCAAAGGAAGAAGACAATTTAAGTTGTAATGAACAAAAAAGAAGACAATTTGCTGTTTTTATGCTAATTCTTGAAGACATTGAGTTATTATGATTCAGAACATAATTTTGAAGTTGTAAATGTTTTAAAGTTGTAATTAGACAGATTTGCTTTATATTGAATAAATTTTGGAAGCTTTAATGACTTATTTTTACAACTTTTTATAATGACTTATTTTTGGAGTTATAGTGACTTATTTTTTGAGTTATAATGTCTAAGTTTTGGAGTTATAATGTTTAAGTTTTGAGTATAATGTTTTGGAGTTATAATGGCTAAGTTTTGGAGTTATAATGTCTAAGTTTTGGAGTTATAATGTCTAAGTTTTGGCGTTTAGCTGAATAAATTATGGAGCTATACTGACTTATTGTTGGAGCTATAATATTATACTGACTAAGTTTTGGAGATATAATGTCTAAGTTTTGTAGTATAATGTCTAATTTTTGGGCTATGACTTGTTTTTATAGTTATACTTAGTTTTGGATTTAAAATACCAAAGAACTGGAATAATTTATAAATCCATATTATAAACATCAAAATCCATAATATAAAACATCAACTACATTATCTATATTATATGTTTTTTGGGTGTTGCAGTTTCGAAGTCCTTTTTGGTCGTGCTCTTTCTTTTTTCAAAGTGGCCATTGATCCTCTTTCTTCGCCCCTTAGTAACTGATTTTTCATATGTTTTGTTACACATTTCATCAACCAACCTTCTAACATCGTTGTTGTTTTGTGCTCTCAAAATCATATTATACATTTTCCGCATAACATTGTGCCTCCTTTGTCCATTGAAGAGATAATAACCTTTATTGAACATCTTCTCCCACACACTTTTTTTGGTATTTTATCTATGGAGTGATTATGAAGTATGCGTAAACAATGACAGCACAACCAGCCACATGCTTCAAAACTTCTACACGTGCATTTTACATTAACGTTTCTTTGATGAATCATGTAAAAAACAGTTTGTGCACGTTCCTTTGAATCTTCAAGACATACCCTAAACAATAAACGTAATACAAAAAGGACTTATTATAACACCAAATATTCAAATATATACCATTAAACATAAACCAAATATTCATATTATAATATGCAAATCCCCAAATATAGACAGTTATAGCTCCAAACACACATCATTATAGCACCAAACATAAACATGAACAATTATATCGTAGCTGTCATCATCATTAGAGCACCAAAATATACCATTAAAACCCCAAACATAGACAGCTTTAGTCCCAAACACCGTTATTATAGCACCAAACATAAACCATTATATTCCCAAACATACCTCGTAGAGGCATATAGCATTGTTAATGTCGTTGGCATCATCTCCATCTCCGAACTGAAATACACAAAAAATTAAAAATGAAAATTCTCATCCGCCATTGAAGCCATTGATGAAGCTTAAAAAAATTAATTAAATAAACTAAATACCTATTGATCAAATTTAAATAATTATTATTCGAATTTATTGAAAAAAAAACAGAATTAAAAATGAAAATTCTCATCCGCCATCGAAGCCATTGATGAAGCTTGGAAATTCATCAATTTGGAAATTCTATTTATCACAAACATCCGCCATTGAAGCTTGGAAATTCATACAATACACTATTGATAGAATTTAAATAATTAGTATTCGTCATTAGTACCTTCGTCTTCCATTTCATGATGGAAATGCTCATCCACCATTGAAGCCATTGATGAAGCTTGGAGAAGAAAAACAAAAAACAGAATTAAATTTATATAAACATATGCGAAATAATTAAGAATTCACGCTCAATAATAATAAATTCAGTTACATACTATGCGCCATATCCTTCGAATATGTTTGATCGAATTCAGACATTATATCTTCCATTGTTGTTGCAGATTTTGCTCTTTAGTTTTGCTGTTCTAATGGAGTTTTTTTCTTTAGTTTTGCTGTTCTGGAAATTATCAAGGAAGAGGGAGTGTCTTTTGGTATTCTAGCAGATTTTGGGGTCAGTTATGAATGTCTGGGGAAAGTGATAACCATTTGGTTTCCCAAAAATGGCAGTTATGAATGTCTGGAAATTAGTAAAAGTTTTTTATTTATATTTTTCTTTTTCCTTTTTCTCCAAAAATTAAAATGCCATTTTGTGGTTGGGCTGGGCTTTGTGGTATCCGTCTATACAATAGACGGTCTCCCATGAGACCTACTGTTGAACCATATTTCACATGGCGCATGTTTTCAACACTTCGGCATGAGTGCACACGCTTGAATATGGCTAAGGACAAGGAGATCAATACAACTTACAAAAGAGGACAAATAATAGCTTATAATTAGAAGTAATTAGATTGTTCTTATATTTGTAAAAATAGGCATGTGAGTTTTTAATTAGTCACATGACTATTTGTGTTTTTAAAAGCCATGTGCTAGGCATGTGCTTTTTTTGTCTTATGCCTATATAAAGGGTCATTTACTCATTTAATATTTAGATTTGAATGATGAAATAAAACCCGTGTTTTAGAGAGAATTACTCTTTGAAATGAAAGTGTGAGTGAAGCACTTTTCCTTGTCCATCCAAATTGTGAGTGAAGCAAATTGGGGAAGATAAGAAACCTAAACAAATCAAGGGAGTGAACCAAGATTTCATTAGGAGGATAGGAACTTGTTTTGGTGAGTGAAGCCAACAAGATCATATCCATGATTAGAGAATTATAATCATATTCATTGTTCTTTGTTGTGGTTCTTTAAGGGTCTTTGTAATTCCGCAAACAACCCAATTTGGCCTCATCATCGGGTCCATATTTGGTGCAAAGGATCAATTATCAATGAACAATGAAGAATAAACAATGAACAAGGATCAATGATCAAAGAACAATGAACGATGAAACATGAACAAGGATCAATTATAAATGAACAATGAACGATGAACGATGAACGATGAACAATTAATAATGACCAATGAACAAGGATCAATGATCAAAAAACAATGAACAATGAAACATGAACAAGGATCAATTATAAATGAACAATGAACGATTAACGATTAGCAATTAATAATGACCAATGAACAAGGATCAATGATTAAAGAACAATGAACGATCAACAATGAATGATGAACAATGAACTAGGATCAATGATCACAGAACTATGAACGATGAACATTGAATAAGGATCAATTATTAATGAACAATGAATGATGACTAATGAACAAGAATCAATGACCAAAGAACAATGAACGATGAACATTGAACAAGGATCAACTATCCATGAACAATGAACGATGAACAATGAACAATGAACAATGAACAATGAACAAGGATCAATGATTAATGAACAATGAACGATGAACAATGAACAACGATCAACGATCAATGAATAATGAACGATGAACAATGAACAACGATCAATGAACAATGAATAGTGAACAATGAACAATGAACAAGGATCAATGATCAAGGAACAATTAACGATGAACAACGAACAATGAATGATGACCTTTGAACAAGGATCAATGATCAAAGAACAGTGAACAATGAAAAATGAACAAGGATCAATTATCCATGAACAATGAACCAGGATCAATGATCAATGAATAATGAACGATGAAAAATGAATAAGGATCAATGATGAATGAACAATGAACCATGAACAATGAATAATGACCAATAAACAAGGATCAATGATCAAATAACAATGAACGATGAACAATTAATAGGTCCAATTAACAATGAACAAGGAACGATGAACATTGAACAAGGATTAAATAACAATGAACAATCAACGATGATTAACAATGAACAAGGAACGATGAACATTGAACAAGGATTAAATAACAATGAACAATGAACGATGAACAAGGATTCATGATTAATGATCAATGAACGATGAACACTGAAAAATGAATGATGAACAATGAACGATGCACAATGAATGATTAGCAATGAACAAGGATCAATTGTCAATGAATAATGAACGCTGAACTATGAAGAAGCATCAATAATAAATGAACATGAACGATGAACATTGAATGATGAACACTGAACAAGGATCAATGATCAATGAACAATGAACGATGAAAAATGAACAAGGATCAATTATCAATGAACAATGAACGATGAACGATGAACAATTAATAATGACCAATGAACAAGGATCAATGACCAAAAAACAATGAACGATGAACAATGAACAAGGATCAATTATCAATGAACAATGAACAATGAACAAGGATCAATGATCAATGAACAATGAACGATGAACAATGAACAACGATCAATGATCAATGAACAGTGAACGATGAACAACGAACAAGGATCAATGGTCAAGGAACAATTAACGTTGAACAACGAACAATGAATGATGACCTTTGAACAAGGATCAATGATCAAAGAACAATGAACAATGAAAAATGAACAAGGATCAATTATCCATGAACAATGAACAAGGATCAATGATCAATGAACAATGAACGATGAAAAATGAACAAGGATCAATGATCAATGAACAATGAACGATGAAAAATGAACAAGGATCAATGATCAATGAACAATGAACAATGAACGATGAACAATGAATAGGATCAATGAACAATGAAAAAGGATCAACTAACAATGAACAATGAACAATGAATAAGGATTAATGATCATTGATCAATGAAAGATGAACACTGAAAAATGAATGATGAACAATGAACGATGCACAAAGAATGATTAGCAATGAACAAGGATCAATGTCAATGAACAATGAACACTGAACTATGAAGAAGCATCAATAATAAATGAACAATGAACGATGAACAACGAATGATGAACAATGAACAAGGATCAATGATCAATGAACAATGAACGATGAAAAATGAACAAGGATCAATAATCAATGATCAATGAATGAAGACCAATGAACAAGGATCAATGATCAAAGAATAATGAACGATGAACAAGGAACGATGAACATTGAACAAGGATCAATTAACAATGAACAATGAACGATGAACAAGGATTAATGATCAATGATAATGAACGATGAACAATGAAAAATGAATGATAAACAATGAACGATGCATAATGAATGATTAGCAATGAACAAGGATCAGTTGTCAATGAACAATGAATGTTGAACTATGAAGAAGTATCAACAATGAACGATGAACAATGAAGTAGAATCAATGATCAATGAACAATGAACGATGAACAATGACCAAGGATCAACAATCAATAAACAATGAACAATGAACAAGCATCAATGATCAAAGAACAACGAACGATGAACAATGAATAGTATCAATTAACAATGAACGATGACCAATGAATGGGATCAAAGAACAATGAACGATGAACAATGAATAGGATCAATTAACAATGAACAAGGAACGATGAACATTGAACAAGGATCAATTAACAATGAACAACGAACGATGAACAAGGATTAATGATCAATGATCAATGAACGATGAACAATGAAAAATCAATGATGAACAATGGACGATGCATAATGAATGATTAGCAATTTACGAGGATCAATTGTCGATGATCAATGAATGCTGAACTATGAAGAAGCATCAATAATCAATGAACAATGAACGATGAACAATGGATGAACAATGAACTAGGATCAATGATCAATGAACAATGAACAAGGATCAATTATCAATTATCAATGAACAATGAACAATGAACAATGAACAAGGATCAATGATCAAAGAACAATGAACGATGAAACATGAACAAGGATCAATTATAAATGAACAATGAACGATGAACGATGAACAATTAATAATGACCAATGAACAAGGATTAATGACCAAAAAACAATGAACGATGAACAATGAACAAGGATCAATGATCAATGAATAATGAACGATGAACAATGAACAACGATCAATGATCAATGAATAGTGAACGATGAACAACGAACAAGGATCAATGGTCAAGGAACAATTAACGTTGAACAACGAACAATGAATGATGACCTTTGAACAAGGATCAATGATGAAATAACAATGAACAATGAAAAATGAACAAGGATCAATTATCCATGAACAATGAACAAGGATCAATGATCAATGAACAATGAACGATGAAAAATGAACAAGGATCAATGATCAATGAACAATGAACGATGAAAAATGAACAAGGATCAATGATCAATGAACAATGAACAATGAACGATGAACAATGAATAGGATCAATGAACAATGAAAAAGGATCAACTAACAATGAACAATGAACAATGAATAAGGATTAATGATCATTGATCAATGAAAGATGAACACTGAAAAATGAATGATGAACAATGAACGATGCACAAAGAATGATTAGCAATGAACAAGGATCATTGTCAATGAACAATGAATGTTGAACTATGAAGAAGTATCAACAATGAACGATGAACAATGAAGGAACAATGACAATAAACAATGAAAACAATCAATAAACAATGAACAATGAACAAGCATCAATGATCAAAGAACAACGAACGATGAACAATGAATAGTATCAATTAACAATGAACGATGACCAATGAATGGGATCAAAGAACAATGAACGATGAACAATGAATAGGATCAATTAACAATGAACAAGGAACGATGAACATTGAACAAGGATCAATTAACAATGAACAACGAACGATGAACAAGGATTAATGATCAATGAACAATGAACGATGAACAATGAACAAGGATCAATGATCAATGAACAATGAACGATGAACGATGAACAATGAATAATGACCAATGAACAAGGATCAATGATCAAATAACAATGAACAATGAAAAAGGATCAACTAACAATGAACAATGAACAATGAATAAGGATTAATGATCATTGATCATGAACAATGAAAAAGGATCAACTAACAATGAACAATGAACAATGAATAAGGATTAATGATCATTGATCAATGAAAGATGAACACTGAAAAATGAATGATGAACAATGAACAATGCACAAAGAATGATTAGCAATGAACAAGGATCAATGTCAATGAACAATGAACACTGAACTATGAAGAAGCATCAATAATAAATGAACAATGAACGATGAACAACGAATGATGAACAATGAACAAGGATCAATGATCAATGAACAATGAACGATGAAAAATGAACAAGGATCAATAATCAATGATCAATGAATGAAGACCAATGAACAAGGATCAATGATCAAAGAATAATGAACGATGAACAAGGAACGATGAACATTGAACAAGGATCAATTAACAATGAACAATGAACGATGAACAAGGATTAATGATCAATGATAATGAACGATGAACAATGAAAAATGAATGATAAACAATGAACGATGCATAATGAATGATTAGCAATGAACAAGGATCAGTTGTCAATGAACAATGAATGTTGAACTATGAAGAAGTATCAACAATGAACGATGAACAATGAAGTAGAATCAATGATCAATGAACAATGAACGATGAACAAGGATTAATGATCAATGATCAATGAACGATGAACAATGAAAAATCAATGATGAACAATGGACGATGCATAATGAATGATTAGCAATTTCGAGGATCAATGTAGCGATGATGAATGAATCTTGAACTATGAAGAAGCATCAATAATCAATGAACAATGAACGATGAACAATGGATGAACAATGAACAAGGATCAATGATCAATGGGGGGGGGGGGGGGGGGGGGGGGGGGGGGGGGGGGGGGGGGGGGGGGGGGGGGGGGGGGGGGGGGGGGGGGGGGGGGGGGGGGGGGGGGGGGGGGGGGGGGGGGGGGGGGGGGGGGGGAAAAAAAAAAAAAAAAAAAAAAAAAAAAAAAAAAAAAAAAAAAAAAAAAAAAAAAAAAAAAAAAAAAAAAAAAAAAAAAAAAAAAAAAAAAAAAAAAAAAAAAAAAAAAAAAAAAAAAAAAAAAAAAAAAAAAAAAAAAAAAAAAAAAAAAAAAAAAAAAAAAAAAAAAAAAAAAAAAAAAAAAAAAAAAAAAAAAAAAAAAAAAAAAAAAAAAAAAAAAAAAAAAAAAAAAAAAAAAAAAAAAAAAAAAAAAAAAAAAAAAAAAAAAAAAAAAAAAAAAAAAAAAAAAAAAAAAAAAAAAAAAAAAAAAAAAAAAAAAAAAAAAAAAAAAAAAAAAAAAAAAAAAAAAAAAAAAAAAAAAAAAAAAAAAAAAACATGAATGTTGAACTATGAAGAAGTATCAACGATGAGCGATGAACAATGAAGTAGAATCAATGATCAATGAACAATGAGCGATGAACAATGAACAAGGATCAATAATCAATGATCAATGAATGAAGACCAATGAACAAGGATCAATGATAAAATAAAAATGAACGATGAACAAGGACCGATGAACATTGAACAAGGATCAATTAACAATGAACAATGAGCGATGAACAAGGATTAATGATCAATGATAATGACGATGAACAATGAAAAATGAAGATCAATGACGATGCATAATGAATGTTAGCAATGAACAAGGATCGATTGTCAATGAACAATGAATGTTGAACTATGAAGAATATCACAATGAACGATGAACAATGAAGTAGAATCAATGATCAATGACAATGAAGCGATGAACAATGACCGGATCAACAATCAATAAACAATGAACAATGAACAAGCATTGTCAAAAAAACAGCGAGCGATGAACAAAAATAGTATTTAAAAAGAGCGATGACCAAAGAATGGGATCAAAAACAAAGAAAGATGAACTAATGGGGTCATCAATGAACAAGGCGATGAACTGAAAAGGGTCATCAATGAACAGCGAGCGATGAACAAAATTAAGGGGCAATGTCTAGCGATGAAATGAAAAAACAAGATGAACAAAGGGGATGATAATGAATGATTGCAATTTCGGGGGTCGTTGGATGATCAAGAATCGAACTATGAAGAAGCATCAATAATCTGAAAAAAGCGATGAACAATGGATGAAAAAGAACGGGGTCTGATATGAACAGACAAAAGGATCAATTATCGGAACAATGAAAAATGAACAAGAAAAGGATAAAAGATCAAAGACAAAGAAAAAATAAACAGAACAAGGTCTTTTGAAAATGAGCGATGACGATGGGAAATTAAATTGGAACAAGGAAAAGCCCTGAAAAGATGAACAATGAACGGATCATGTCAAAGAATAATGAGCGATGAACAAGAACAGCCAAGTCAAAGAAAAGTGAGCGATGAACCGACGGGGGTCAAAGGGTTTTGGAACATCGTTGAACGGGCAAAGAATGATGACCGAACAAAGGGTCAAAGATGAACAATGAAAATGAAAAAACGGATCTTTTCCGAACAAAGAAAAAAAAGGTCTAACAATAAAAGAAAGGATGAAAAAAGAAAATTAACAAAGAAAGCAAAAAAAAGAACGGGGGTAAGCAATGAACGAAACATGAAAAATCAAAAAAAAATGAACAATGGCGATGCGAATGATAACAATCAGGATCATGTCTGAACAATGAACTGAAATAAAAGGATCAAAAATCAATGAAAAATGAAAACCATGGGGAACAATGGATGAAAAAACTAAAGGGGGTCATTAACAAGGTTTAAAAAGAAAAAGGATCAATTAAAGATTAATCATGAAAAGAAAAATGAAATAAAAAAGGGATCAAATGAAAGGGAAAAGAAGGCGGTTGAAGAAAAAAAAGGAATTGAAATATAAATGGGGGAAAAATAAGGCGATGAGCAAAGAGCGATAAAAATGACCAAAGGGTGAATAAAAACAAAGAACAAAGAAAACAATTAAACGGACGATGAACAATAAATAATGAAAAGCGATGAATAAAACAAGAACAATAGGGGGCAAGTAAGGGTAATAAAAAAACGGGGGGATGAAGGGGCAAGGGTCAAATTCAAAAGGGGCAGAAAAGGTTAAAACCGGTTAAGAGCATGAAATAAAACGGAACAAGGCGGAAATAAATTCAAAAACAATTTAAGAAATGGGGAATAGAAAAAATCAAAAATATGAACAATAGCAGACAATGGGTTTGGCAAACAAAACTGAAAAAGGGGGGGATGAAACATGAACATAAAAATAAAAATGCCATAAACAAGAACAATGGCGGAAAAAGAAAATGAAAGAACATGAAGGGGAAACATAAAATAAATGAAAATTTAAAGGCAAAACAATGAGGGGGAAAACAGGATCAAAATCAAGAAATGACGATGAAAATGAACGGGGTATAGTAATGTTAGATGAAGAGGGATTGAAAACAAAAACGTTTAAACAAAATAAATGACCCGGAACAAGGGATGAACAAATGAACAAGGAACAAAGGCAATTTTCATGAACAAAGAACAAGGATCAGAATTGAGCGATGAAATTGTGAAAAAAACGTAAAAAACGGTGGGAGGAAAAAATGAACAATGAAACGAAAAGAAGAACAAAAAAAGACAAACGATGAAAGGGTGAACAAAGAAAAGGATCGATCAATGAACAATGAGCGATGAAAAATGAAAGGATCAAAATCCCCTAAAAAGAAACATGAACAGGAAGATCAAAAAAAAAGAACAGCGAGCGATGCTGAAAGGATCATTAGCAATGAGCGATGAAAAAATTAATGATCAAAAGCGATGAACAAAGAAAATAATGCAATGAAAAAATTTTTTTAAAAGGGAAAGGACTTGGGAGGACAAAATTTAACATGAAAACCGAGGGTGAACTAATAAAACAATGATAAGAAAAAGCGGAAAAAACCAGGTAAATCAAAAAAAGAAATGAAAAAACAAAGGGCCCGGCATGAAATAGGAATAATAAATTTCCAAAAGGGATCAGAAAAAAAGGCGTGAAAAAATAATGGGGCATTAAAAGAACAAACAAAAACAGAAAATGGGGCTGAAAAGATGAAAAAAATTTGGGATGGCAATAAGACAAGGGGTGCATAAGAAGTTTAAAAAGGGGGTCTTATTCAAAAAATGCGAACATGAAAAATAAAATGAAAAAAAAGGATCAATGGGTAAAATGACGGGGTTAATGAAAAACAAAGGTTTTTAAATTTTCAAAAGAAAAATGAACATGAACATGAACAAAAAATGACCCATGAACCAAAAGGGTTTTAAAAGAAAAAAAAAAAAATGAAAGATAAAAAAAATGGGGGGAACAAGGGGATCAATGTCAATGAATAATGAAACGATGAACAATGAACAGCGATCAAAGATCAAAGAATAGTGGGGTGAACGCGGGCGGATAAGGGAAAGGGAAAAATTGCGTTGAACGCGAAAAAAATATTTCCGAACAAGGATCAAAGATCAAAACAAAGAAAAATGAAAAAAGAAAAAGGATCAATTTCCCAGACAATGAAAGGATCAAAGATCTGAACAATAAACGGAAAAGAATAGCAGTCAAAAAGAACAAAGAACAAGGATCAATTCAATGAACAATGAACGGAAAAAGAAAAAAATAAAAAGAAAAAATGAGCGATGAAACGAAGATGAACAAAGAACAAGGTCATGATCAATGAACAAAGAGCGATAAAAAAACAAGGATCAATAAGGGTAGAAATGAAAACCTGGCGGATTGATAAAAAAAATGAGCGATGAACAAGGCGTGCTTGAAAAAGGATATTAATGAACAATGACGATGAAAAGTTAAAGTCAATTTGAAAAAATGAACAATGAAAAATGATAACCAAAGACGTCATAATAATGATTACAAAAAACAAAAGGGTCGGTTTAAAGAACAAGATGTTGAACTTTAAGAAGTATCAAAGAGCGATGAAAAATAAGTAGAATCAATGATCAATAACAATAGCGATGAACTGACCAGGATCAGCAATCAAAAAACAAGACAATGAACGCATAAAGATCAAAAAACGGCGATGAAAGGTAAAAATCATTAACAATGACATGAAAGATGTGGGGTCAAAAACAAAGACGTGAACAATAATGGTCAATTAACAAAAGGGCGATGAACATTTAACAAAGGGTCAAATTAAAAAGAAACGAAAGGGTGAACAAAGTTAATGATCAAAGATCAATGGCGATGGGAAAAGAAAAAACAATGATGACAAAGGGCGATCATAATGAATGATTGCAATTTTACGAGGGGCCATTGTATGATAAAAAGAATTTGAACTATGAAGAACATCAATAATCAATGACAAAGAGCGATGCAATGGATGAAAATGAACTAGGATCATGATCAATGAACAAAGAGCAAAGACCGAAGATGGGAACAAGGGGCGGGGGTGAAAGAACTGACGGAAACATGAACAGGGTCAATTTTAAATGAACAATGGCGATGAGCGATGCGGGAATGAACAAGGTTAGGCAAGGCGATGGGAAAAAGAAAAGGGAAAATTAATGAAAAATGAGCGATGAACAAAGAACGGTCAATATCAATGAATAGTGAACGATGGGCCCGAAAGGATCAATGGTCAAAAGGGAAAATCGTTAAAGCGAACAATGGGGGCGAAACAAAGGGTCAAATTTAAGAACAATGACTAAAAAGACGGATTTTATCCCCTAACAAAAAGGGGGTAAAGATCAATGAACAATGAGCGATAAAAAAAAGATGATGAACAATGGCGGAAAAAAAATGATTAGTGAAAAGGATCAGTTCATGACAATGAACAGAAGAAGCATCAATAAATGAACAATGACGTGAAAGCGTATGAACAAGAAAGGATCTATCAATGAACAATGGGGCGATGAAAAAAAACAAGGATCAATAATCATGATCAATAATGAAAGGCCCCAAAGAACAAGGATCAATGATCAAAAAAAAAGACGATGAACAAGGCGATGAACATTGAACAAGGATCAATTAACAATGAACAATGAGCGATGAACAAGTTAATGATCATAATGAACGATGAACAATGAAAAATGAATGATAACCAATGAGCGATGCATAATGAATGATTAGCAATGAACAAGGATCAATGATCAATGAACAATGAACGATGAAAAATGAACAAGGATCAATAATCAATGATCAATGAATGAAGACCAATGAACAAGG
>JAGPNP010000040.1:0-29903 GCA_019425755.1 Amaranthus cruentus
GGACATAAAACAACATTCAATTGTGATAATATCTTCTACAAAATCAGCCACACATAATCCCAAGAAGATAGAAGACATAATGTGCAAATCAAGTCAAATCAAGCCAATCACTCTATTTCTAATATCCTCTAGATTTCAAAATATAGCTGTTGGAAACTTGCTATTATCCTCTAGATAAAAAATCATAGCTGTTGGGAGCTTACTTTTGTGTAATATTCAGATATTTGTCTTGCAAGTTGTAATCCTTGGTAGCTGAATTCCTTAGTATAAATAGGCTACTTGTTCTCTTGTAATTCACTCACTTCCATTTCATTTTAATACAAACAACCTTTGAGCATTTCTTGTTCTTTCTTTGCAATTTGATTTTAACTTGGATAAGTTGAAAGTAAGTTGAAGTTCCTTTGCTTTTCATTCTTTTGGCTAAAGATTGAATGTGTTCTTAGGAGCCCTTGGTTTTAATTTGTGGTGAAACTGTATCAAATTAAGCCTTGGAACAGCCATTTTAAAGTTGTTCATTCAACATATCGTTTCTTAATTTTTCTTGTTACAAAACCCACAAAATCAAAAAAAAAAAAAACCTTTTACATTACAACCTAAACTTTCAGCCTTAATTGCTGAATTTTGAAACCTCAAAGTTATGTGTGCATATAGATTGGTCCTTGTTCAAACATAGCCAACCTATATCATCTTGGTATCAGAGCCAAGGCTACGCTCCTCGTCTTAATTTCGTTCATTCACAAAGCAAAACACCATGTCTCAAAGTGGTGAAGGAGAAACAAGTGATATGAGCAGAATTATTGAAGAGCAAAATGCCACCATTAAATATCTTCAAGCCCAACTTAAAGAGTTTCTGCACTTAAAACGCACCCTAAGGGATGGTGGGGATGATGAGTGCGAAAGTCCTAAAGTTAATAAGCAAACAAGCCGTGGAGATGATCTTAGAGTCGACATTCCAGAATTTGAAGGAAGATTAGATGGAGATGAGTTCCTTGAATGGGTAAGAACCGTTGAAAGAGTGTTTGATTATAAGAATACAGATGAAGAAAAGAAGGTAAAGATAGTAGCATTGAAATTGCGCAAATATGCTTCTACTTGGTGGGCTAGCAAATGTGCAAAACGAGAAAGAGAAGGGAAAGACAAGATTAGATCATGGGAAAAGATGAAGAAGCAAATGAAGGAAAAGTTTCTGCCTTCATACTATATGCAAGAGAATTTCACCAAACTTCAACATCTACATCAAGATGGCAGGAGTGTAGAAGAATATGGTCGAGAATTTGAAACCATGATCATGAGATGCGATCTTAAGGAGGATGATCATCAAACCTTGGTAAGATTTTTAAATGGTTTAGATTCAAAAATCAGAAACATTGTTGAATTATAACCTTATTCTTGCCTTGATGATTTAATTAACCTTGCACATAAAGTGGATAAACAAGAAAGAGCTAAAATGAAGGAAACATCACGTTTCACTTCATCAAGAGCAAACAACTTCAATTCCTACCAAAAGAATACTCCCCATTCCTATAGCCCATTCGCAAGATTCAAAAGCTTTGCAAAACAATCCTTCAAAACAGCCCCTAAACGTGCCCAATGCACACAAACCGAATACCAATTCATTCACACCTAGAAGATGTTTTAAGTGTCAAGGCCTAGGACATATTTCTTCTGAATGCCCAAACCGAAAAATGGTGAACTTGGTTGAGTTTGAAGACTATCGAGAAGAAAACGAGGAGAATTTCGTTGATAATGAGGAACTTGATGAGGAAATGATATATCCGGATGAAGGAGAACTTCTTGTCATGCGGAGAGCTCTTAGTGGGGTCAAAGCCAAAGATCCCAACCAACAAAGGGAAGCAATATTCCACACAAAATGCACGGTTAAAGGCAAGATCTGTTCACTTATCATTGATGGAGGAAGTTGCACTAATGTTGCTTCAAAGACTATGGTAGACAAGCTTAATCTCACCACCACTCCACACCCCGAGCCATACATGATTCAATGGTTGAATCAAAACAAAGGTATTCCTGTAAACTCTCAAGTTTTGCTTTCATTTTCAATTGGTAATAGTTATAAGGAGAGTCTTTTATGTGATGTTATACCTATGGATGCATGTCATGTTTTATTAGGAAGACCTTGGCAATATGATAGAAAAGTTTTGCATGATGGCTTTAAAAATACACATACTTTTGTTTTAAATAACAAGAAGGTCACGTTAGCTCCATATGCACCTGCCCATAATTCTAAATTGCAAGCAACTTTAACAAATTTTCATTCTTTGATTCCTATACTTAAAAGTGAACAACATGAATTTATGGAACGAAAAGAATTGTTTTTGTTGAATGAAGAAACCGAATCTGTGTTGCATGATCACCCTTTGCTTGTACCTTTGCTTGATGAATTTGCAAAACCTTTCTTGGGTCAATTTGTTGTGGTTTATTTTGATGATATCTTGGTGTATAGTCAAAGTGAAAACGAGCATGTTGAACATTTGCGTCAAGTTTTTAGTGTGTTAGCTAAGGAAAAGTTGTATGGTAACTTAGAAAAGTGTCACTTCTTTTCGGAGTCAGTTAAGTTTCTTGGGTTTATTGTGTCAATTGAGGGGATTAAAGCGGATGAAAAGAAAGTTGAGGCAATAAGAGACTGGCCTAATCCTACCACCATTCACCAAGTTAGATCATTTCATGGTTTAGCTTCTTTTTATAGGAGGTTTGTCCCTAACTTTAGTTCTATCATGGCCCCTATCACCGAACTCACAAAACTTAAGACTTTTGAGTGGAATTCCAAAGCACAAGCAGCCTTTGACACCATCAAAAACAAGCTTACCACCGCACCTGTCCTAGCTTTGCCTAATTTTGATGATATTTTTGAAGTTGAGTGTGATGCATCTGGGGTAGGTATTGGAGGTGTCCTAACTCAAAACAACAAACCTCTTGCTTATTTTAGTGAGAAACTCAATGATGCTAAAAGGAAGTATTCTACTTATGATAAAGAGTTTTATGCTATTATTAGATGTTTAGAACATTGGAGACATTATTTGATTGCAAAAGAATTTGTGTTGCATTCCGATCATTGATGTAGGATTAACTACATCTAATTCTGATGAGCTAACCAAGATCAATACCATGATTCATCATAGGGAAGACGCTAGAATTCAAGGTCCAAATGTCAAGTCTTTTAATTTTGTAGTCATGAACTAAGTCTTCTTTAATTTGAGTCTTTATTTTGTATTTTCATTTTGAAACAGTCTTAGAGATGATTAAGCTAGGTTTAGGATCAAGCTTAATCATGTCTAATGTTTAGTTAGTCGAGTTGTAATTTTTATTTTTATTGAGTCTAGTATTTATTTTGTTCATGGGACATCCATTACATGAATCAAGGCAAGCAACCAGATTCTTCAAATTAAGTTGTTGCATTCTTCAAAACAAGCTAATTTAGAATAGGCAATATGTTTTGAAGATTGAGTGGGATAATTTTTGTGATAATATCTTCTACAAAATCAGCCACACATAATCCCAAGAAGATAGAAGACATAATGTGCAAATCAAGTCAAATCAAGCCAATCACTCTATTTCTAATATCCTCTAGATTTCAAAATATAGCTGTTGGAAACTTGCTATTATCCTCTAGATAAAAAATCATAGCTGTTGGGAGCTTACTTTTGTGTAATATTCAGATATTTGTCTTGCAAGTTGTAATCCTTGGTAGCTGAATTCCTTAGTATAAATAGGCTACTTGTTCTCTTGTAATTCACTCACTTCCATTTCATTTTAATACAAACAACCTTTGAGCATTTCTTGTTCTTTCTTTGCAATTTGATTTTAACTTGGATAAGTTGAAAGTAAGTTGAAGTTCCTTTGCTTTTCATTCTTTTGGCTAAAGATTGAATGTGTTCTTAGGAGCCCTTGGTTTTAATTTGTGGTGAAACTGTATCAAATTAAGCCTTGGAACAGCCATTTTAAAGTTGTTCATTCAACATATCGTTTCTTAATTTTTCTTGTTACAAAACCCACAAAATCAAAAAAAAAAAACCTTTACATTACAACCTAAACTTTCAGCCTTAATTGCTGAATTTTGAAACCTCAAAGTTATGTGTGCATATAGATTGGTCCTTGTTCAAACATAGCCAACCTATATCATCTTGGTATCAGAGCCAAGGCTACGCTCCTCGTCTTAATTTCCTTCATTCACAAAGCAAAACACCATGTCTCAAAGTGGTGAAGGAGAAACAAGTGATATGAGAAGAATATGGTCGAGAATTTGAAACCATGATCATGAGATGCGATCTTAAGGAGGATGATCATCAAACCTTGGTAAGATTTTTAAATGGTTTAGATTCAAAAATCAGAAACATTGTTGAATTACAACCTTATTCTTGCCTTGATGATTTAATTAACCTTGCACATAAAGTGGATAAACAAGAAAGAGCTAAAATGAAGGAAACATCACGTTTCACTTCATCAAGAGCAAACAACTTCAATTCCTACCAAAAGAATACTCCCCATTCCTATAGCCCATTCGCAAGATTCAAAAGCTTTGCAAAACAATCCTTCAAAACAGCCCCTAAACGTGCCCAATGCACACAAACCGAATACCAATTCATTCACACCTAGAAGATGTTTTAAGTGTCAAGGCCTAGGACATATTTCTTCTGAATGCCCAAACCGAAAAATGGTGAACTTGGTTGAGTTTGAAGACTATCGAGAAGAAAACGAGGAGAATTTCGTTCACAATGAGGAACTTGATGAGGAAATGATATATGCCGCAAGTGGTGTACCTGCAACCACAAAAAAAACTAAATCGGGGGCTGATTTTCCGGAAAAGCCCTCCGATGATTAAGTTAGATATGAGAGGAAGTATAATAATAATAAATAATAAATAATAAATAATAATAATAAATAATAAATAATAAATAATAATTAATAAATAATAAATAATAAATAATAATTAATAAATAATAAATAATAAATAATAAATGGACTTGAACTTAGTATCCCGAATAAATACTAAGTCACATGATCCCGAAAGAATCAAAGACCAATGAAGTTCTTGTTGTACCTTTTATTTTAATTGTAGAATGTTGATGTTGATTGTCCGCTGTCCAAGATCCATGATCCAATCTCACATCACATACGCTTGAATCTGATGCTCTCACCGACACTCCATGATGATGCAGATAACAATAATAATAAGAATAATAATAACACTAACAATAATAACAATAACAATAATATTAATAATAATAATAATAAATTTTAAATAATAAATAATAAATAATAAATAACAAATAATAAATTATAAATAATAAATAATAAATAATAAATAATTCAAAATCACAATTACAATCACAAACACAATCACAATCACAATCACAATCACAAATCACAAATCACAATCACAATCACAATCACAATAATAAATAATAAATAATAAATAATAAATATTAAATAATAAAGAAAAAGGGAGAGAATGTGTACCTTCAATTAAGCCTAATGCATATTCATCCAATAGAGTGGTATAACCCAAGAACCACAAAAAGACTAAACCGGGATGATGTCCTGAAAAGCCTCCATAATTAAGTTAGATTAAGAGGAAGATTAAATAATAAATAAATAATAAATAATAAATAATAATAATAAATAATAAATAATAAATAATAATTAATAAATAATAAATAATAAATAATAAATAATAAATAATAAATAATAAATAATAAATAATAAATAATAAATAATAAATAATAAATAATAAATAATAAAGAAAAAATAATAAAGAAAAAAGGGAAGAATGTAAATCTTCTAATTAAGCATAATGATGATCCATCCACAAGTGGTATGACCAAAGACTAACAACGATGTCCGAAAACTGATAATTAATAGATTAGAGAAATATAATAATAATAAATAATAAATAATAATAATAAATAATAAAATAAAATAAAATAATAATAAATAATAAATAATAAATAATAAATAATAAAATAAATAAATAATAAATAATAAATAATAAATATAAATAATAAATAATAAATAAAAATAATAAAATAAATAAATAATAAAGAAAAGGGAGAATGTACTCTTGCTGATATCCATCCACAGAAGTGGTTTACCGAACCACAAAAGACTAAACCGATCGATGTCCCTGAAAAGCCCATGATTAGTTAGATAAGAGAGGAAGATAATAAAATAATAAATAATAAATAATAAATAATAAATAATAAATAATAAATAATAAATAATAAATAATAAATAATAAATAATAAATAATAAATAATAAATAATAAATAATAAATAATAAATAATAAAGAAAAAAGGGGAGAGAATGGTGTACCTTAAATTAGCCAGCGATGATCCATCCTACAGAGTGGTGTACCTGCAACCACAAAAAAGACTAAACCGGGGGCTGATGTCCCGGAAAAGCCCTCCGATGATTAAGTTAGATAAGAGAGGAAGTATAATAATAATAAATAATAAATAATAAATAATAATAATAAATAATAAATAATAAATAATAAATAATAAATAATAAATAATAAATAATAAATAATAAATAATAAATAATAAATAATAAATAATAAATAATAAATAATAAATAATAAATAATAAATAATAAATAATAAATAATAAAGAAAAAAGGGGAGAGAATGGTGTACCTTCGAATTAAGCGAAGCGTGATGATCCATCCGCCGCAAGTGGTGTACCTGCAACCACAAAAAAGACTAAACCGGGGGCTGATGTCCCGGAAAAGCCCTCCGATGATTAAGTTAGATAAGAGAGGAAGTATAATAATAATAAATAATAAATAATAAATAATAAATAATAATTAATAAATAATAAATAATAAATAATAAATGGACTTGAACTTAGTATCCCGAATAAATACTAAGCTGCCTACGTATCCCGAAAGAATCAAAGCCCACGTAGTTCTTTGTTGTACCTTTTATTTTTAATTGTAGAATAGTTGGTTCCGCCGACACTCCTCCCGACGATGATGCAGATAACAATAATAATAAGAATAATAATAACACTAACAATAATAACAATAATAATAATATTAATAATAATAATAAATATTAAATAATAAATAATAAATAATAAATAATTCAAAATCACAATTACAATCACAATTACAATCACAACCACAATCACAATCACAATCACAATCACAAATCACAATCACAATCACAATCGCAATCACAATTACAATCACAATCACAATCACAATCACAATCACAATCACAAATCAGAAATCACAATCACAAATCAGAAATCACAATCACAATCACAACCACAATCACAATCACAATAATAAATAATAAATAATAAATAATAAATAATAAAAGGGGAGAGAATGGTGTACCTCATTCTTAAGCGTGATGATCCATCTACCAAGTGGAACTCAAGAACAAAAGACTAAACCGGGGGCTGATGTGTCGAAAAAGCCCTCCGATTATTAAGTCAGATCAGAGAGAAAGTATAATAATAATAAAAAATAAATAATAAATAATAAATAATAAATAATAAATAATAAATAATAATATAAGTATAAGTATAACTATAAGTATAAGTATAAGTATAAGTGTAACTATAACTATAAGTGTAAAGTGTAAGTGTAAGTGGTGTAAGTGTAAGTGGTGTAAGTGTAAGTGTAAGTGTAAGTATAATTATAAGTATAAGTATAAGTATAAGTATAAGTATAAGTATAACTATAACTATAACTATAATTATAACTATAAGTATAAGTATAACTATAAGTATAAGTGTAACTATAACTATTAAGTATTAAGTAATTAAGTATTAAGTATTTAAGTATTAAGTATTAACTATTAACTATTAAGTATTTAGTATTAACTATATTTATTAATATTAATTATAATAAATATTAATATTATTAACTATTAATATTAAATTATATTATATTAAGTATTAATATTAACTATTAACTATTAATATTAACATACAGATTAAGTATTAAGTATTAATTTATATTATATATAAAATATTAATATTAATATTAATAACTATTAACTATTAATATTAATATAAGTATTAATATTAAAAATATTAATATTAAGTATAAGTATTAATATAAATTATATGAATATTAATATAAGTATTAGATTATTAAGTATTAAGATTAGATTAAGTATTAAGATAATATTAACTATTAATATTAACTATTAACATAACTATTAAATATTAATATAACATTAACATTAACATTAATATTAATATTAACTATAACTATTAAACATTAGTAAGTATTAATATTAATAATTAAGATTAACTATTAACATTAACATTAAGTAGTAAAGTATTAAGTATTAAGTATTAAGATTAAGATTATATTACATTAAGTATTAAGATTAAAATTAATATTAATATTAACTATTAACTATAAATATTAATATTAAATTAAGTTAACTATTAACTATTAATATAATATAGTATTGTATTAGATTAAGTATTATTAACTATAATATTAACATTAACTATTAACTATTAATATACTATTAATATAACTTTAACTATTAACTATTAACAAGTAAAGTATTAGTATTAAGATATATTAATATTAAATTTAATATTACATTACATTAATATTAATATTAATATTAAATTAATTAATAAAGTATTAGTATTAAGTATTAGTATATTAATACTATTAACTATTAACATTAATATTAACTATTAATATTAACTATTAACTATTAACTATTAACATAATATTAACTATTAACTATTAATATTAATATTAAGTATTAAGTATTAAGTATTATTAATATTAGTTATTTAAGTATTAATATTAATTTGATTACAGTAACTTAGTTAAGTATTAAGTATTAACTATTAACTATTAACTATTAACTATTAAGTAATATTAAGTATTAACTATTAAGTATTAAGTATTAAGTATTAAGTATTAAGTATTAACTATTAACTATTAACTATTAACTATTAAGTATAAGTATTAAGTATTAAGTATTAAGTATTAAGTATTAACTATTAAGTATTAACTATTAACTATTAACTATTAACTATTAACTATTAACTAATATTAACTATTAAGTATTAAGTATTAAGTATTAAGTATTAAGTATTAACTATTAACTATATTAACTATTAATTAAATTATATTAAGTATTAACTATTAAGTATTAAGTATTAAGTATTAAGTATTAAGTATTATAACTATTAACTATTAACTATAATGTATTAATATTAATATTAAGTATTAAGTATTAAGTATTAATTAACTATTAACTATTAACTATTAACTATTAACTATTAACTATTAAGTATTAAGTATTAAGTATTAAGTATTAAGTATTAAGTATTAAGCTATTAAGTATTAACTATTAAGTATTAACTATTAACTATTAAGTATTTAGTATTAACTATTAAGTATTTAGTATTAACTATTAACTATTAACTATTAATTATTAAGTATTGAGTATTAAGTATGAAGTATGAAGTATGAAGTATGAAGCATGAAGCATGAAGCATTAAGCATTAAGCATTAAGCATGAAGCATGAAGCATGAAGCATGAAGCATGAAGCATGAAGTATGAAGTATGAAGTATTAAGTATTAAGTATTAAGTATTAAGTATTAAGTATTAACTATTAACTATTAAGTATTAACTATTAACTATAATACGTCCACATAATCTATATCATTGACTCATAAAGCATCTTAATGCAATCAACTCATCAACTATAGCATAAAGAAGTTAACACAACAGTTGCAATCCTCAGGAATTTCATCATAGGGTATAAAAGATCCAAAAATAAACTAAGAGAGTAAAGAAGCAAGCAGAGATACCTTTGTATCATTAAGCTGCAAGCCTGCAATTGACTTGACTTAGTAAGAGAATCCTTCTCAGCAGCAAATTGTTTCAACTCATTAACTTGTGATTGTATAGAACTGATCTTATTCTTAGCCGCCTCCGCTTCTTTCAAAAGTTGATCTTTTTCAGATAATTGCCTGCGTAGATCCTCCAACTGTTCCCTAAGAGAATTCAACACTTCTTTTTCTACAGCCATATTAGCCAATAAAACAGCTAACAGGTCATCACGGGTTTCATCAGTATCATTCTTAAAATGAATGCCTTGCACTTTGTCTCCATGCTTAGTCTTAACTCCATTCTTGTTATTCTGCAGGTGACAGTTCCCTAAAGTTCTATTGGTTTAGTGTTTACATTAATTTGAAGTTTAGTTCATATATTGGTTTATGATTTGGTGATAAGTGTTTTATTTTGAATTATGGGTTGATTTTAATTTTAGTAAATTTTACTCAACTTATGTAAACTCTTCGTAAATTTGTAGTTTAGTTCCAATCTACAATTAAAAACTCATGTTTTCGTGGCTACCATTGATGAAATGGGTTTTGGCTTTTGGTGAAGATGTTTTTTCGGGTTGTATTAAAAACTTGATAAAAAAGCAGTAAGTTTTGGTTAGATCAGATTTGTTGTTTTTGGGGAGAGTAAAAAATGAAGCCTTTTCTTTGTGCTTTTCTTGTCCAATTTGTTTGTATTTCCATGTAAATTTTGCTTTCTTACTTGTTTTTGGGAACGTCATAGGATTATTGTTGTGATTTTTGTGAATTTCACTTTGATAATCAAATTTAAGGAAATTTTGAGGAAGTAATATAAGGGATATGGATAAGGTGTTTGATAAAAAGACAAAGAGAAAAAACGTTGTATATCTCATGGTTTCTTTAACTTTGCTTTTACTCTGCTTCTTTCACCTATAGCCTAACAAAAGTCTCCCTCCTTCACGCGTAGACTGCCAACACTTTTGCTTCCATCCCTCTCATTTTTTCAGTTCTTGATGTATTTCTAAGTTCGTGCTAATCAAGAACAAAGCAATTTGATATGTTTGATCGGTTGATTATTTGGTTTGTTTATGATTCTTTATATGGTAATTTATGATTCTTTGATCGGTATGACAATATTGTTCTAGGAGTGCTTTATATGGTAATTTATGATTCTTTTGTGTTTTTATTTGATTTTTGTGATTTGGTGTGTTAATGTAGATTTTAAAGCTTTGTCTTCAAACAGAGAGGTGTTGATTTATGTTTTCTCTTTCCTTTTCCCCATTTTTGTTAGTTCATCTACTTTTAATCTTTTTTTCCTCCTTTTCTTTAGCTCTAAGCACATTGTCAAGGTTAAGAAGGTTTAGTGTTGATTTTGGGGTCATTTGAACAAACCCATCTCTAATTGTTGCTTATTTGAGGTAAAGTTACTAAATTTTGTATCTTTTCTACTTGTATTTAGATGTTAAGTGCTAGATTTGTTTTTGGTTTGGTTTTCTATGCTGTTCAAATGCTGATTTTGAGTGCATTTTGGGAATAATTTGAAATAAATCAATCAAAACATATTTGTTTATTTTGCTTCAGGTTGATTTGGCTCAATTGAATGTAAATTTTGTGGGAGATTGGACCCAAGTGACCCCATATTAGTGTGAAATTGATAATTAATTGCCTTTCTTTTAGGGTTTTGGAATTTAAGGAAAAGATGATTATACTTCTAATTTGTTAGAGATTTTTGCAATTGTTTTACTTATGCTTTGTTAAGAAAGTGTAAATGAACTTTGTAAACTAATAGTCAAAGGAGAAACATTTATTGTGGCATATTGAGCGATGGGCTATCGCATATGGCTTACCAAAATATGCTCCTGGTGTTGTCATATGCATAGTAAAAAATCTACGGACTTATGTAGATTGTAATGCGGTTCTGAAATTCATAAGCAATAATGTAAAGCGAGAGATCATTGTTCCAGATATCAACAGGTTTCATCATTTTAAGGATGGTAATTGTTCTTGGTGATTTTTGGTAGAAACGTACCACTCAATAGTTCATGATATGACCCGCCTCAATTTACTGCTCAAAACCCTCTATTAGATACACTCTAGATAGTTTATTCTTGTAGCACCCTTCTTTGAAACTTTTTCCATTCTTAGGATGCTCAAGTGTGTGAATGTGTCATAAACTAATAAAAAAATTCCTTATTCACGGAGTTTAACCTTTATTATTCTGCTCATGTAGTTTTCCATTTTGAATTTACTTGAAGCTGGCATTCTTTGATCTTTTTTATCAAAATAAAGTGCCACTTTCTATGTTTTTGGGTTTGAATTTATTTTTAGCTGTTTTTTTATGGGTTTTGTTTAACATTTGTTATTTTGTCTTTTAGGTTGCTCGACCCATATTTTATTGAGGATCAAGGTATGTGTCTTCTATTTGATTGATTCTATGTTAATTTGGATTTGGCTAAAAGTTCTTGTTTACTAGGTTCTCATTAATATTTGTATTATTTTTACTATGTTTTTGGGTTTGAATTAATTTGAATTTGTATATAGGGTAAGTTGTAAAAGCAAGGATTAACGGAGGTAAATATGAGTACGAGAATGAGAACGAGAGTCATATGATGATAGATGATGATGAAGACGACACGGAGAAGAGATCACATAAGAAGATGCGTGGGTTGTTATTAGTGCTTATTTTGAAGAAAAGGTTTAGTACTTTAGTTAGACAACAACTTGATTTGTTTGATGAGTTTATTCGGAGTACGATGCAAGAGATTGTTTTGGCTACTTGAATTTAGGGTGTTTAGGTATTGATTTTACCTAAATTTGGGATTTATTTACTGTTTATCTCCCATTGTGTTCCTCATTTTGTCTACTTAAATTTGATAAAATGTGGTTCTATCAAATGGAGACAACCAAACAAACCAAGGAAGTCAACCTTTGGAACAAATGACCTCAAAGACATAAAAAGAGCAGCAGCAACACCTTGTGTGACAAGGCACCTTGCAGGATATGTACAGAACAGATCGGGGCTTCTTAGAGGAGACTAAGGGCAAATATGTAATCTCCACACTGCAATCTCACTTACGTGACCCAAGGTCCCTTCCAACAACCTTGGGAAGACAATGAAAAACAAGGCTCAAGGTCCCCTGGTCAATTGAAGAAGCTGTCAGCACAATTAATTGTTCATGTGAAAACTCGCGACCAGCCCACCTTGTGCAACATGTGGAGGACAGGTCTGGACATTAATGACCAAGCTAACACTTGGAATGGCATCTGGGTACTTGGAAGAAGACGTCAAGACTCTAGGGAAGCCATAATAATCAACACATAGCACACAGGACCAGCACCAAGGTCCCTTGGCAGCAAGATCAGCATTGGAAAAAATACTTGGTTTATTTTGTTGTTATTTGGCTGTTTTGTAAGTGCCACATGTAAGGCACGTGATTCTTAACATTTCCCTTATGTGTAATAAGCCTATATATAGGAATAGGCTCTCATTGTAATAGATAGTTGATTTTGGTTAATAAAAATTCAGAAACACATTGTGTTTTGTTTTGAAGTGTTTGTGGAACAAACCTTCATCTTGAGGTGTGGAGCATCTCATTATCTTCAAGAGTGTAAGACATTCTTGACTTGGTGACTTAGGAGTTGTGGAGCAACTCCGGAATTCATCAAGAACCCTCACAAATCAGAAAGGGAAGTCTGATTGTGATTCGATTGCAAGCCAAGGGTTGAAGGCAACATTCATTTGATCAAATCATCACATAATCCACCAAGAAGCTGATTCTTGGGACTGATTTGTGTGTGTAAGGCTTGTGTGGGGATTACCAGGCCAGGGCAATTGAAGTTTCTCAATCTAAGCAATACCAAGGAGACTTTCACCTTGAGTATTCGCATCAATTTCTGTTTGTTTATTCTTGTTTGCATAGTGTTTTGTTGTTGAGTAGACAAAACAGTCTATTGTACTGAACATTTGTTAGGTTGATGTGCTGTGTTCTTTGTTTGATAACAGAAAAATATTAGTCTTCCTGCACATATTGGCTTCATTTAAATTTGTTTAGTACTAGAGGTTATATTGATTGTGTTGAATCTTGAGCTTTGTATTGTGCACACACACACTTAGAGTGCTGTTAGAAAATCATCATTGATTTCTGATTTTTGTGTTTGATTCACTTAATTCTTTGTTGTGCTGGTCTTAGCTGTTGAGACTTAGAGCCATGGATGTTAGAATGAATAACATAGAGAACTCATTAAGACAAATCACTCAGGCTCTAGCTAATGCAGGATTAATGCCTAGTGAGAGACCTAACACACAACCCAATAACAACCACATACCCAGAAACCATGAAGACCGTACTATAAGAATAAATATTGATGATTTTGATGGTTCAACACATGACCCTGAAGTGTATATTGAATGGGAGGCTAGTCTAGACAGGTATTTTGAGTATAAAGAAACCCCCCCTGAGAGGAAATACAAGTTAGCTAACATTAAACTCACAAGGTTAGCTGCTATATGGTTGGAGGGAATGCAAAAACAGAGAAGTAGAGAGGACAAACGTAGGATCCATACATGGGAGAAATTAAAGAAACACCTTAGGAAAAAGTATGTTCCTTCAAATTATAGAACACAACTCTACTTGCAATGGAATAATTTGACTCAAGGCGACAGGACAGTGACTGAATATGTGCAAGAGTGGGAGAGACTTTCATTATTATGTGATGTTCATGAGACAGAGAAAATAAGAGCAAACAAGTTTTTAGCAGGATTGAGGAAAGACCTAGCTGAAAAGATGCTTAACACACCCAACCTCTCTTTCACTGAAATGCATAATTTGGCTATAAAATATGAGATGTTTGCTAATAGAAAGAATGTTAGTCAGTCCACACCAAGCTATCATAGAAACTCTAGAGGCCAACCTTTTAGAACACCCAACAAGAACCCTAACCCACCTAGGAGGGAAGAATCTGACAGCAGGGAAAAGGGTAAGGACAAAGAGGACCTACCTTTGAAGGACATAGTATGCTTTAAGTGTCATGGGCGTGGACATTACAAGAGTGTTTGTCCCAATGTTAGAGCGTTTACGGTGCAGGAATGGAGAGAAATTACTATTCACAAAGGAGAATGCATGCCCCTACCTGTTGCTACTAAATCTGGGGAGCACCTTAGCACAGACCTTGTTAGGGCTAATAATGGATTATCCAACATGACACATTTGGTTACCTACAAAAGGGTAGATGATGCTCAAAATATAGCTAAGTGGTACTTTGCAGAGATTATCAGATTGCATAAGTTCCCTAAAAACAACAAATTTCTTAGTTACCTTTGGGAAACCTTATGGAGACTATTAGGCACAAAGCTTTTGTTTAGTACATTGTACCACCCACCCACTTATGGACAAACAGAGGGTACTAACAAGACCTTGGACTCAATCTTAAGCACCTTAGTGAACAAAAATCTAAGGGATTGGGATCTCAAGCTGTGTCAAGTAGAGTTTACTCATGATAAAAGTTCCAGCTATAACACTAAGCATCTACTTTTTGAATGTGCCTATGAAAAAAACTCATTATTACTTGTTTCTCTGAATGCTACTCATGAACATGACAGGAAACTCATAGGTGTTGTGGAGCAAGCCAAGGAAATGATGAAGCTGCACAACTCAATCTCAGAGAATATTCATCAAGCTAGTGCAAGATACAAGCTTAAAGTAGATAAAGGCACACCTACAGAATTGAGGACAATTCTCTCTCAAGAAGGGGGAGTTGAACCAAATATGCGTGGCACACATGGTTCGAGTGTAGGAGAAGAAGATATGGAGCAAGGTGATGATGATACACAACTTAGAAATCAACACATGCTTCAAATACCCCAAGAAACAACAATAAACAGTCAAATTGAAACACCACGAATTTCGTTTGAGCAGCCCACCTTGCGGGCATCTTCACGAATTAATTTGAGCACCTTTGGGGACACCAAGGGCAAATCTAGAATCTCTATACATGGGTCTTACTATCAAGACCCAATAACACCTCCAATGAGCACAAGAGAACCATTAGAAGTAGAGTGGAAGATCGCTTGGTCAACAAGTCGAACAGAATGCTGCTGTCAAAGATGCTGACCAGCCCACGTTACCTCGATCACCTACAGCACCTCGAAACGTTTTAGAGGAAACTAAAGGAATATTTGGAATATTTTCACTTGGAACTTGCCATATTAACCTAATAGTTCCATAGATAATCGCAAGAAGGCCTCCAAAACAGATGCTCAAGGTCACCTGTTCGCAAGATGCTGCTGTCAGATTTTGTGCGTGATATTTTCTGATTTTTGTGCTTTAAAACGGGCATACGTTTAGTACGTGATATTTTTAAGACTTCTCTCATGTTGGGCTGAGTTGTGTATAGCCTATTCTAATCTTGATTGCCTCTTAGTCCTATAAATAGGAGACATTATGTTTGTAAACATCAATTTTCAGATTTGATATAAACTTTTCATCTTGTTTGTTTTTTTCAACTAAGGTTGTTAAAGGCTTTGAGTGTTAGTCACACACTCTCAACTTTGGGTTGTTAGTCATACAAACCCAAAGTATATCTTGCATTCACAAGGTAGTCATCCCTTGGAATGTTCATACGTGTTACCATAAGAAAGCACAACCATTGAAAGGTAGGCCAGCCATCAGAAAATCAAGAAAACCTTTCTTGAAGGCTGATTGCTGACTTCGTTTGAGAGATTTGTGCTGCGCGATTCTTCAAGACTTTCCTCCTACATTTGAAGACAAATTAAGGAGTGCTATTCACACCTTAATTTGAAGCACCTTCAGTCTTATTTTATATCTTTATACACATTTAAAAGATTATAGTAATATTTTGACTAATTAAGACTTTATGACCAGAGCTTTCATAGATTTTATTTGTAAAATTAAGTCTACTGATATGTTATTTGAAATTACTTGCTCTAAGTATGGTTAAGATCCATTGGTGAGTTCAGAGATAGGAAAAAATGAATTGTGCTTTTATTGACTATAGAATGGAGGGATTCTTGTGGGGAGCTCTTGCTAGAGGGTTTGGCGAAGGAATGATGCACTCAATTGATACTGTGAAGACAAAATTCAAAGTCAAGCAGGTGCGCTAACATACGGGGCCCTTCGTCTATGGAATATCTTCTTGTCATGTTCAATGGAATACAACTTTGTTAGAAAGCCTAGAAGTTAGTCTTTTTTATCCTATATGTTGATAACCTCCTTTGTAGGTGCTTGGTAATTGTATGATGCATATTGGTAAATTTAATATTTATTAATATTGTATTTGTTTACTCGCAGCACCAAAAATCTGTGTTATAGATGATTAGAACTGCATGGACTGTTGATGGAATAAGAGGTCTACTATGTTGATTTAACAAAAGCTATGTTTTTCTTGATTTATCATATTCTAAATGTAGATTTTTTTTATTTTTCCACATTACAGCAACAATTGTAATCATTGCTTGATCATTTGCAAGCTTCCTTTCAGGATGCCTTGTTGCTTTTCTTTATTTGTTTTTTAAAAATATTTTTTGTTGGTTTCTATAGAGGAGTTGCCCCTGGAGTTACTGGCTGATATAGTATTAAGGGCAGTAAAGTCTTTAGTTAGCACTTATAATACCGTTAAAGTAGTTAAAACGTTGTTAATTGAGTTTTAGTGATTGAGTTTTAGTTAGAAGTTGTTAATTTTGGCGGGAAAGTTTGTTAGGAGTCATTGTTAGATTACTCTCCCTCCACAATTATAAATAGCCTTTGTAAAACTCATTTGGAATATATGAAATACAAAAACACACATTCTCTCTTCTTCCTTAATCTCTTCTTCCTTAATTCTGATTTCACATGCAAAGGTATCAAAGTGTGAAGCCTATTCTAGGCAATTACACTATAGGAGCAGTTGCATCCTATCACTGGCTCTCTTGCAACTTGGAACAAATGTGCGAGTGCAAGACCATGACCAAGACAAAGACAACAATAAGACCAATGGGCCAAAACAGAACAGCAACACAACTAGCGAACAACCGACCTTGCAAGCTTTGGCCAAGGCTAACCTGAAGGACTTGGGAGGCATGGAGGATAGCAATAGAACCTTTGCACATGGACATTTTAATCAAAACCCAAAGGGCCTATTATCAGTCACAATAAGCCTCCAAAAAGAAGAGCCAAAGGTCGAGCATCCGCTTAAAAATTCTGACAGAAATCAGAATTTGCACACGATAGACCAGCCAACCTTAATGGGGTTGTGCAGAGCTCAATCAGACGAATTAGAGGACATGGAAGGAAGGGATGGAATCTCTACATTAGGAACTTTACATCAAGCCGTTGGGAGCCCATTTTCAATACGGAAAGACAGTTAGATAATGGGTAGAAGGTCACTTGGTCACACGAAATAGCTGTCAGCAGCATGGGTGTTTTTTTAGTTCTATTTTGTGTTAATAATTGCACAGGTCTCGCACATGACTTCATATAGCCGTTATTCTTGTTTATTTAGAACCTTAAGAGTTTTAAACAAATATAGCATGATTTATTAGCCTATAAATAAGAGCTCAAAGGCATGTAAAGGAACAATTCAGATTTTCATAATTGAAGAAATATTGAACATTGGATTCAATTTCCTTTGTTTTTCTTTGAGTGTGTATGAACACTCAAATCAATCTTGAGTAGTCCAAGATTGTCACCTACTATAATTGAGAGTAGTCTTGATCATAGTGAGGGAATTGGTTGCCTTGGATGGTTCAAGATCCAAGTCAATTGATTCAAGAATTATCCCAAATCAGAATATTCTGATTTTGTTGCAAGAACTCGGTGTGGGGCTTTGTGTGAGGGATTTGGGCTGCACGAATTGAAGTGTTAAGGACTTGTTTTTCTTCTTTGTTTTTTTTGAGTGTGAGTGCTCACCAATCTTGAGTAGTCCAAGATTGTCACCTACTATAATTGAGAGTAGTCTTGATTATAGGGAGGGAATTGGTTGCCTTGAAACATCAAAGATTCAAGTCTATCAATTCAAGAACTATCCAAAACAAGTGCATTGCTGAATTTTCTGAACAAGGCTCTTTGTGTCACTTCTGGGGATTTTTGGGTTGCAAGTATTGGGCAAGTTAAGGGCGTAATGTCAAGAGGGCATTGCAAGGAAGGTTTCCCACCCTTCGTTACGCTTCAATAGGGTAAGTAATTTAAAATTAATTTTTGTATTTCATGATTCTTACTTTAGTGTGTTTGTGTATTTCATGATTCTGGGGATTCTTACTTTAAAATTGCACATCTGATTGTGTTATTCTTGTTTGCACGAATTTTTCCTTGTTCTTTTATCTTATTGTTCTTTTGATCCCATTACCGTTGAACAATCACAGAATTAAAAATCAGAAATAGAAGAAAAAATTCGTGCAGCACTTGATAACATAACAGCAACATTCTGATTTTTTTGTGTGCAAAATTACTGTCAAAATTTCTTGGTGCCACTACATACGTGCACCTATCCAAAAAGTTATCTTTATTTCTTTATTTTTTTTGTGCAACCTGAATCCATACCATTTTATTGAAGTTTAAGGATTAAGATTGAGATTTATAAGTGCACCACACAGCCCTAAGTTGCTGTCCGAAAGTAATTGGCATGTACATTTCAATCTTTTTGTTGTGTGCACTTGAAAATCATTAAAATCATTACTATCAGCAATCACTTCTCCATATCCACTATATTTCTTAATTTTTTCTTGTTAAAAGATTGGTTTTAAGGATAATAGTCTTGGTATTGATTGCATACAACAGATTTCTGAAATTTCAGTCAGAAACGAAGTTCAGTACCTTGCATTGCTGAATTTTCTTTTGTGTTTTCATATTCTTTGTTGGTTTTTGTGGTATAATTGCAGCACGTTTGTTTATAGGGGTTTTAAAATTTGTTTCTTTTGTGTTGCGCAAATTATTGTGCACATTTTACAAGTGAACTATAGCAAGAACCAATTGAAACAAGTTGGTGCTACCAGGCTTGGTACATTGTGCACAGCTGCTGTACTTCATTTCTTTTACTTCTTTTTTTGTGTGCACTAGAAAGTCCTTGAAATCATTCATGGTTTTCTTTGTAAATTGATGATAATTCATCCTCTACAAGAAATCTTGAAAGGAAATAGAGGAATCATATTAAATAAATCAGTGTGCATAGTGTTTTGTTGTTGAGTAGACAAAACAGCCTATTGTACTGAACATTTGTTAGGTTGATGTGTTGTGTTCTTTGCTTGATAACAGAAAAATATTAGTCTTCCTGCAAATCTTGGCTTCATTTAAATTTGTTTAGTACTAGAGGTTATATTGATTGTGTTGAATCTTGAGCTTTGTATTGTGCACACACACACTTAGAGTGCTGTTAGAAAATCATCATTGATTTCTGATTTTTGTGTTTGATTCACTTGATTCTTTGTTGTGCTGGTCTTAGCTGTTGAGACTTAGAGCCATGGATGCTAGAATAAATAACATAGAGGATTCTTTAAGACAAATCACTCATGCCCTAGCTAATGCAGGATTAATACCTCATGAGAGACCTAACACACAACCCAACAACAATCCCATACCAAGAAACCATGAAGACCGGACTATTAAGGATAGATATTGATGATTTTGATGGTTTGACACTTGACCCTGAGGTATACATCGAGTGGGAGGCAAGCCTAGATAGGTATTTTGAGTTTAAGGACACACCTCCTGAAAGACAATACCAACTAGCAAAAATTAAGCTCACTAAGATGGCAGCTATATGGTTAGAGGGGTTGCAAAAACAAAGAAGGGAAGATAGGTCTAAAATTAGCACCTGGGATAAATTGAAGAAACGCCTAAGGAAGAAGTATGTCCCTGCAAATTATAGGCAACAACTTTATCTGCAATGGAATAGTCTTACTCAAGGAAATAAAACAGTAGCTGAGTATGTGCAAGAATGGGAGAGGTTGTCTTTACTTTGTGAAATCCCTGAGACAGAGGAAATGAGGAGAGCTAAGTTCTTAGGAGGATTAAAAGAGGAGATAGCTGAGAAAATGATAAATACTCCTAACCTGACTTTTACTGAGATGTGTAGTTTAGCCATCAACTATGAGAGATTTGCCAATAGAAGGAAAATGAATCAATCCAATGCAAGCTTTAACAGAAACCTTAGGAATCAATCCCCAAAGACACCCAACGGATCTAATAATATTCCTAGGAGGGAAGAGCCAGATAGAAGGAACAAGGGAAAGCCAAAGGAAGATTTACCCTTGAAAGACATAGTATGCTTTAAGTGTCATGGACGTGGACATTATAAGAGTGCCTGTCCTAATGCTAGAGCATTTACTGTACAGGAATGGAGAGACATTAATAAGGATCATAGCGTTAGAACCATGTTGGTAGCACAGAATGGTGGAGAAGAGGAAACCTGGCCTACTTTGGATGAAGGAGCATCAGAGGGAACCTATAAGGTGACTGACTCAGGAAAATTAAAGAGATATGAGGATAGTGAGGAAGAATCTGAGTCTGAAGAGGAAGAAAGGGAGAGAATTTTACCTGAGGAGGAACAGTACAATCTTATTATTAGGAGAAACTTTCACACAACCCCCAAGGAAAAGTGCACTGATCAAAGAGAGAATATATTCCAAACTAGATGCAAGATTAGGGATAAGACATGCACACTAATCATAGATGGCGGGAGTCAGTCTAATTGTGTTAGCTTAGGCCTTGTGAACGAACTGAAACTTAAGAACAGACCACATCCACACCCATATAAGCTTAAATGGATAGATGATAAGGCAAGTGGAGCTGTGAACAAACAGTGTTTAGTAAGCTTCATAATTGGATCGTATAAAGATAAGGTGATGTGTGATGTGCTGGATATGAGTGCTTGTCACCTACTGCTTGGTAGACCATGGCAGTATGATAAGAAGGCTACACGTGATGGTTTTTCTAACACATACACTGTGAGACATGAAAGAAAGATCAAAGACTTAATTCCTTTACCACCTCAAAAGACCATACCCCCACCTAATAGCCAAACGTTACAACTTTTGAATAGGAAAGCTTGTCTAAAGCCCAAAAACACTGATCACATAGGAGAATGCATGCCTTTACCTCTCACTACTACACCTTGGGAACATCATAGCATGAACCTTATTAGGGCCAATAATGGATTATCCAACATGACACATTTGATTACCTACAAAAGGGTATATGATGCTCGGAATATAGCTAGGTGGTACTTTGCAGAGATTATGAGATTGCATAAGTTCCCTGAAAACAACACATTTCTTAGTTGCTTTTGGGAAACTTTATGGAGACTATTAGGCACAAAGCTTTTGTTTAGTACACCTCACCACACATCAACTATTGGGCACACAGAGAGTACTAACAAGACCTTGGACTCAATCTTAAGCACCTTAGTGAACAAAAAACTAAGGGATTGGGATCCAAGCGGTGTCAAGTAGAGTTTACTCATCATAGAAGTTCTAGCTATAACACTAAGCATCTAGTTTTTGAATGTGCCTATGAAAAAGACTCATTATTACTTGTTTCTCTGATTTCTGCTCATGAACATGCCAGGAAAATCATAGTTGTTGTGGAGCAAGCCAAGGAAATGATGAAGCTGTACAACTTAATCACAACGAACATTCATAAAACTAATGGGAGCTACAAGTTCAATGCCGATAAAGACATACCTATAGAATTGAGGACAATTCTCTCTCAAGAAGGGGGAGTTGAACCAAATATGCAAGGCACACATGGTTCAAGTATAGGAGAAGAAGATATGGAGCAAGGTGATGATGATACACAGCCTAGAGATCAACACATGCAACAAATATTCCAAGAATTAATAGCAAATAGTCAAAATGACCAGCCACGATTTTCCATCGAGCAGGCCACCTTACACTCACCACTTTGAGTTGTTAGTCATACAACTTCAAAGATTATCCCGCACACCACAAGGTAGTCAATCCTTGGGTTGCAAACCACGTTTCATAAAGCCACGTGACATGACACAAGGTGGCTTGACAGCCGGAATTTCAAGAACTTGATTCTTGAATTGATCCTGCATTGTGTTTTTGGGTGTTGATGGTTGCATATCCATTCCATTTCATCATCAAAACTTAGGGACAAATTAAAGTGTGCCATAACCCATTTAATTTGGTGCATGTCTTATGCTAATTCATTACTTTATTGATATTTTCAGTTAGGAGTTATGCTATCAATGTATGGATGTTATAATTATTAGAATCAGAAGAAACAAAGTGGTGATAGAATTCATAATGATCAAGGGCTTGATGCCGAAAGAGGCAGCACTACTCCTATACTTGGTGCTTTCACCTAAGTTAGTTTGGGTGGGTTTGGATGACATAATTAGTTGAAATAGCCAAGAAATTATATTATATTGATTTTGAGTGTAATTATTTTTGTATTCACAGCATTTATGTTACCCCAATGTCAGTACTTTTATTTGAGCAAGATTTTTGGAGTTTGGATTAAGCAAACCTAACCATTGTAATAATGCTTCCAATTCCGATTGATCCTTTATTGAATATTTACTCTTTTATGTTTGAGTAAATTCTAACTAATACCAGTTTTTAGGTTAAAGTAAGTTCTAAATAATATATCTAGATATATTGTTTTAAAGATGAATGCAGGAGCTGTGCATCTAAAATGCTTACAAATTGTGTATTTTGATTCATTATTGTTCTATATTATTAATAGATATCTTATAATAAAATTTAGAAAAATCAAAATAGAACACTCAAAATAATAGCTTTAATGTAATAGTCTTAAATTATTAGGCTACATATTAATTTGAATTTAATAATAATCAAACAAAAGTTGAACTAAACCAATGCATCACAAGATACATTTTAGGTCTTGTTACTATTTTTTATTGAAAGTTGAAACTACAACAAAAACTTGGGTTTCTATTCTTATGGAAATGGGGTTTCTATTACCTTTCACAATAGGTCCGTAACCAATTGACAAACATTACTAACGATGTCGAGTCTTTGATGTCAACTGCTTTCATTCCAAAATTTTGATTAGCACCATTATCAAAATTAATCAGAAATTTGGAATGGAAACAATAAATTTTAAAGATGTTTATTATTGAAAGCTTATAATAATAGTTCAATGATACTATTTAATACCTTTCACAACAGGCCCATATAAGATTTGAGAGCATTTGAACTCCTCAAAACAAAACAATAAGCAAATGCCTATAATCATCAGTTTCTTGACACAAAAGCGTATAAAATAAGATTATATAAAATAAAAGTTTATAAAGTCTTTAATACGTTTTCATGCCATACTTTGATGCAACTGTCTACAACTATATATATAGATCTTCAACCTTTGCTTCTTTCATACCTTTGCAACACATTGACATTTTAATATTTATATTTGTATTATTGTAAGTTAAAAATCGATAGTTTAACTTGGGGGACCGCGTGCGTAGCACGCAGGCCCACAACTAGTGTAGTAAAAATACAGAGCATATATGAAAAACCCCATAAAAATTATTCATTTTCAACTACATTACAAAAAAAATCTGGGCAAAAAGGAGCAAGCTGTTATTATATTGCTCAAATTTAGTATATATTTTAATTAATTAGTTAATATTTCTAACAATCATAGTAATGAATGAAATAAATGGTGATAAAATTTACTGATTCATTGGCCAATTCAACAGCAGCTTCTTGGTGATTAATCAATAAGAACATTCAATTCAATAAACCCTATTTCTCAATCTCTCAAGATGATAACAAATACGAAATTAACTTGAATTCAAGAAACCTTAATATTTTAGGGATCTCAAAAGATTACCTGAAATTGTAGATTTAATGTGTATTGAAGGTGGTGGTCTGGTGGTCGTCAGTAACGGAGGGCGCTTACGGCAGTGACGCAGGCAGCAATAATTCCAATGGCGTAACAGCAGTGAGTTTTTGGACTTTTGTGGTCAATTACGGCAACCGGCGCAGCAAGCAGCACCAATTACGACAGTCTGATGGTGGTTAATGACGGAAGTCGGCGACTAGAAGCCGGTACTGGTCGTGGAAATTCTAGGGTTTAGTATCTTAGACTTCCCTTTTTGCAAATGAGTATAAAACTAAAGGAGAAGATTTGTCTTTGTGCGATTCAAATTTTCAATTAAGATATCTGAAAAAACCCAATTCATCCATTACTCAAAATAATCCAAAATCAACATACCAAAAACTAAATCAAAAACCCACTTCAGAAATCAACTAAACATACAAAAACAAAGATAAAATGAGGAATGAATACCAAAGTAAGCTCGATCTTTCAATTAAGCGATGATGAAGCCATGAATAAAACAACCATTTGATGAAAGATCTTAGTGAAAAATATCAAAATGATAGAAAAATCAGAAAATGAACGGGTAAAATTTTCAGTGTTCAATTTTTTGAATGAAAGAAACGTTGGGAGTTTTGTTAGAGATAGAAGGATGCTGTAGATCAGAGCAGAGGGAAAAGGGAAATTATCAAACGGTTATCTTGAATATTTCCAAAATATTTGGGAGTTTTTTTTGAATAAAAGTTGGTTGTAAGAGATGAATGAAGCAATTAAAACAACATTAATTCTTAAACACAAATTCTTACTCGATATCGTCTTTTGTAAAGACGGCACTCAAAAGTCCAATACAATTCTAAATATATATTCTAACAACTCTAATTATAGTAATTCTTAAATATTTACAAACACTTACGATTTTAAAGTAAACGGTCTCATAAAAAACGAGTTGTTAAAAAATGGTCTTACGAGATATCACCGTATTAGTCTAATTATAATTTTTTACTAGATACGATCAGTAATTAATCAATAGAATTAATCAATAGAATTAATCCTCTATCTATTATCTATCATACAATACTATAAAGATGTTGGAAAATTCCAAGTGACATCCTCCTAAGAAGGCATGACAATTAAAAAAATATCGTTGGATAAAAAAATCTACATGATATATTGGTTAATTTTTAAATAGTAATAGCATGACTAAAAATGGTAATCATACAATACTATACAGATGTTAGAAAATTCTAGGTGGCATCCTCTAAAGAGGCATAACAATTGGAAAAATATCAATAGATAAAAATCTACATGATATATTAAACATTTTAAGTAGTAATAGCATGACTAAAATGGTAATAAATAAATTGAAACATATAAAAATAATCATATTATATCAATTTTTAAAAATTTGACTTACATTATTTGATATAATAATTAAATAAGTAAATAGTTTTTTATTTTTTTTATTTTAATTTAAGAAAATATGTACAACACTTGTGATATAACAAGTCGATTTAATTAGAGATAATCTATCAAAGAGATCATCTCTCACAAGGATTTGTGATAAAATTATTGTGAAAAAATAAAACAAATATCTATATTCATATTATTTAAAGCTTAAATTATTTTAATACACATTTTTAATTAAATGTATACTAGTACTACATTGATGAAAACTTTTAATTAAGAAACAAGGTACACCATTCTCTCCCCTTTTTTCTTTATTATTTATTATTTATTATTTATTATTTATTATTTATTATTTATTATTTATTAATTATTATTTATTATTTATTATTTATTATTTATTATTATTATTTATTATTTATTATTTATTATTATTATACTTCCTCTCTTATCTAACTTAATCATCGAGAGCTTTTCCGACATCAATCTGCTTAGTCTTTTTTGTGGTTGGTGTAAACCATCTTGCTGATGGATCATCACGCTTCGCTTAATTCGAAGGTACACCATTCTCTCCCCTTTTTTCTTTATTATTTATTATTTATTATTTATTATTTATTATTTATTATTTATTATTTATTATTTATTATTTATTATTTATTATTTATTATTTATTATTTATTATTTATTATTTATTAATTATTATTTATTATTTATTATTTATTATTATTATTTATTATTTATTATTTATTATTATTATACTTCTCTCTAATCTAACTTAATTATCTAGGCTTTTCCGACATCCCTTTAGTCTTTTTGTGGTTGATACACACTTTGGGATGGACATCATCGCTTTAATCTGCATACCCCATTCTCCCTTTTTCTTTATTTTTATTTATTATTTTTATTTTATTATTATTTATTATTTATTATTTATTATTTATTATTTTTATTTATTATTTATTATTTATTATTTATTATTTATTATTTTTATTATATATTTATTAATTTTTTATTATTATTATACTTTTCTTATTAACTTAATCATTGGTTTTCTGACACATTCTTTAGTCTTTTGTGGTTGCATAAACACTTCGCGGATATATCACGCGCTTTAATTCAGCGTTACCTTCCCCTTTTTCTTATTTATTATTATTATTTATTATTTATTATTATTATTTATTATTTATTATTTATTATTATTATACTTCTATCTAACTTAATCATCAGGGTTTTCCGACACACCTTTTTGGGTGTGGTACACCACTTCATAGATGGATCATCACGCCGCTTAATCCAAGGTAACCATTCTCCCTTTTTTTTTATTTTATATTTATTATTTATTATTTATTATTTATTATTTATTATTTGTTAATTATAAATTATATTTATTATTTCATTTATATTTATTATTTATTATTTATTTATTTTTTATTATTTATTTTAATTATTTATTATTTTATTATTATATTTATTATTTTTATTTATTATTTATTTTTATTATTATTTACATCCCTCTAATCTAATTATTATTATTTTTCCTACATCATTCTGCTTAGTCTTTTTTGTGTCGTGTACACCACTTCATGGATGATATCACGCCGCTTTAATTCAAGGTACACCATTCTTTCCTTTTTTTATTATTTATTATTTATTATTTATTATTTATTATTTATTATTATTATTTATTATTTATTATTTATTTTATTATTATTTTATTATTTATTATTTATTATTTATTAATTATTATTTATTATTTATTATTTATTATTATTATTTATTATTTTATTATTATTTATTATATTATACTCTCTAATCTAACTTTAATTATCTGAGCTTTTCCTGTGACATCAAATTTCTGCTTAGTCTTTTTGTGGTTGCATGTACACTCACTTATATGATGGATCATCAGCTCGCTTTAATTGGCAAGTACACCATTCTTCTCCCTTTTTTTTTATTATTTATTATTTATTATTATTATTTATTTTATTATTTATTTAATTATATTTTTTATTTATTAATTATTAATTATTTATTATTTATTATTTATTATTTATTATTTATTATTTATTATTTATTATTTTTTTTATTATTATTATTTATTATTTATTATTTATTATACTTCCTCTTTATCTAACTTAATCATCAGGGTTTTCCCACATACCTCGCTTAGTCATTTTTGTGGTTGCGTACACCACTTCATCGATGGATCATCACGCCCGCTTTAATCGGTGCACACCATTCTCTCCTCTTTTTCTTTTATTATTTAATATTTATTATTTATTATTTATTATTTATATTGATTACGGATGTGATTATGTGATTAGGGGATTGGGATTGTAATTGTGATCATGATTGCGATGCATATGGTTTGGATTGTGATTGTGATTGTGATTGTGATTGTGGTTGTGATTGTAATTGTGATTTTGAATTATTTATTATTTACTATTTATTATTTAATATTTATTATTATTATTAATATTATTATTATTGTTATTATTGTTAGTGTTATTATTATTCTTATTATTATTGTTATCTGCATCATCGTCGGGAGGAGTGTCGGCGGAAGCATCTATTCAAACATATGACGATGACGAATTGGATCATGGATACTGGACAACGGACAATCCACATCAACATTCTACAATTAAAAATAAAAGGTACAACAAAGAACTACGTGGGCTTTGATTCTTTCGGGATACGTAGGCAGCTTAGTATTTATTCGAGATACTAAGTTGAAGTCCATTTATTATTTATTATTTATTATTTATTAATTATTATTTATTATTTATTATTCATTATTTATTATTATTATACTTCCTCTCTTATCTAACTTAATCATCGGAGGGTTTTTCCGACATCACCAATGCTTAGTCTTTTTTGTGCGGTGCAACCACTATAGTGCGGATGAATCATCACGCCGCTTAATTTTAAGGTACACCAGTCTCTCACCTTTTTTCTTTATTATTTATTATTTATTATTTATTATTTATTATTTATTATTTATTATTTATTATTTATTATTTATTATTTATTATTTATTATTTATTATTTAATATTTATTATTTATTATTTATTATTTATTATTTATTATTTATTATTTATTATTTATTATTTATTATTTATTATTATTATTTATTATTTATTATTTATTATTATTATACTTCCTCTCTTATCTAACTTAATCATCGGAGAGCTTTTCCACATCAAACCCTCTGCTTAGTCTTTTTGTGGTTGCGTGAAACCACTTGCATGGGTTGGGGTCATCACGCTTCGCTTAATTCGAAGGTACACCATTCTCTCCCATTTTTTCTTTATTATTTATTATTTATTATTTATTATTTATTATTTATTATTTGTTATTTATTATTTATTATTTATTATTTATTATTTATTATTTATTATTTATTATTATTATACTTCCCCTTAATCTAACTTAATCATCTGAGAACTTTTCCGCTTAGTCTTTTTTGTGGTTGCGTACAATTATACTTGGGGCGGATGATCACACGCTTCTTTAATTGCAGGTACACCATTCTCCCTTTTTTCTTTTATTATTTATTATTTATTATTTATTATTTATTATTTATCATTTATTATTTTTTATTTATTTATTTATTATTTTTTTTTTTGTAATTTCTTATTTCTATTTATTATTTTTTATTTTTTATTATTATTTATTATTTATTATTTTTTATTTATTATTTATTATTATTATATTTCCTCTTAAACTAACTTAATTATCGGGGGTTTTTTTAATCACCCCTTTTTTTTTTGGGGTTTAAACTTAGATAATATTACGCCCCTTAACCCCAAAGGGACAATTTTTTTCCCCCTTTTTTTTTTATTTAATTTTTTTTATTATTTATTTTTATTATTTATTATTTAT
>JAGPNP010000041.1:0-29150 GCA_019425755.1 Amaranthus cruentus
CAAAACATGAACCGTGAATCAATACAAATTATTAGCATATGCACTCCTTGATATAAGATCGTCTCATCGAAAGACACTCTCTCATAAAAGTCCCCAACAATTGCGACGACGAGAACACGAAAGCATATTAACACATTTGAACCAATAAAAATTTGTTACCTAGAATTACATCAACCAGTAGAAAGTCGGGTTTTATTTCAGTTGAAGCACAAGTATTAATTTTTTAAAAATATTTTGTGCTCAATTTTTACATAGTTCTTTTATTCTCTCGGCTTACCTATGATTAAATTAAGATGTTAGTTAATTTGTATGATTAGGGTTGCTTAATTAGCTTTACAGCTGTCGTTGCGGCCTCCACGCGGCTAATTTAGAATGAGTCATCTTAGGACAGCTGACAGCTCATCAAACTCCCTTGCTAATCATAATTAGTTGCAAAGAAACTTATCAAACTTTTATGTAACTTCATCTTCTTGTAGGTTTTGCTAGATTTGAACATAGGCCCTTTTTAGATTTGAGGTTTGTCAACCTACCATTTTATTTAATATTTGGTTGATCATACTAAATCTACCAAAAGCGCTTGTGGCTCAATGGATAAAGCATTTGCATGTGGAGTAGAAGGTTTGGGGTTCGATCCTTACTGGGCGCAGGTATTAATGGGGGGTTTCTTAACTGTGCGCATTTCTCTTTACTCCTTTCTTGGGGTACGGGTATGATTTGTCTGCATCTTTCAAGACAAATAAAACCCCCCACTCGAACTCTGCCTTGTGCGGGATATCGGGAAGGTGTTTTACCTTTACCTTTATACTAAAACTGCATGTATGTCTGTTTAGTTATTGGTAATAAAATGTAGTCAGGGTTTGCCCCAGGAGTGGGCAAGAGGGGTCGTCGCCCACGGCTCATGTCAAAAAACAAAAATAATGGTTGTTAAAGAGTCCATATAGGTGAGGTGATAAATTGTAAAGAAAAAGGTCCCCCCAATGTGCTATTTCGCTCATGGCTACAAAATATCTAGGGCCGTCCCTAAATGTGGAGTATTTATTATGTCATTTTCTTTACAATTTTCATTTTAATGTATTAATATTTATTTTAGGATTATAGGGTATACTGATGAAAGGGAATGACAAGGTGATATTTGATCTCAGTACCTAGCTTTGGTAAAGCATTACTTGCTCGAATTGAGACAAAATCAATTTTCCAACGTAATACAATTTCAAAAATGTGGAATTGGATGGTAATTGAAATTTGTGAGAAAAAACTTTTCATGATAAAAATTTCATTATCACGGGAATGACAAGATGCATTTCTTGAAAATTTACAGTATAAATGATCACTATTACCACCATTTAGTACCAACAACTAAACATACCGTTAGTGCAAAAATTAATTTGTTATTAGAGAATAAAGCAAATAATATATAGATGGCACAAAAAAATCTGTTTAGATGAAGCTAGATTATGTTTTGAATGAGATAATCATTGTTAAAAATAAAAATGCATGATAAAACGAAACAGACTAAAATAAAAAGGAGAGTTTTCTATAGGTGGTGCCTAGGGAGTAATTTGTTGCACTATTCTAAAGTTGAATAGACTTTTATAAGCGGGATATACTGAATATAATGATGATAATTCTAAAGTTGAATAGGCATAAATATTCTACACAAAATGATAACAATCAACCTACAAAGATACACAATCTTTGACTCCTTATAGCAAGTAGAAAGACCAAATGACAAGAACACTATTATATCCCTACCAAACATTTGAAAGAGGATTTATGTGATTTATGAGTAGGAATGATAAACAAGTAAACTTTTGCTAGTATATTCGCTCTAATTATTAGAGCGAATACGAGTATAAATTTGATGTGTATGCAATGAATATAAATATGAAAAGTCACATATTGGAAGAGTTTTGACGTATATATTTGCTCTATGTCCACTCGTATGTCATTCTTACAAAAATGTTCTTAGAGAAGTAAAATGATTACAATACGTGCACTTGATGATGTAGCATGCAAGATATATGTCAACTTAATAAGATTTCATCAAATCTTCTTATAAATATCCCAACTTTTATTAAATTCTGAATTTTTTCCACACATTAACCACATTCTAAATCCTTTCTGTTGATTAATTACATTCCACCCCATTTCCTTGCAAGAAATCCTTTTTCATGGCGTAGTTTTCAATTGACTTGAATGTCGAAAGATCTTTTTGAAATGCCCCAAACAGATTACATTTCTTAAATGTGTTTTCAGGTAAAAACTCATTCCTCGTTTGAAAATCATCAAGATCACACATTCAAATTTTCATCTATTTTTAACTCTCTAAGTTCCCCAATAACTATATGCAACTAATTATCACATAGATATGAAGTTGTAAGGGCTATGTATAAAACACCACATTATAATTCAAATAATACTTGCTCCGTTGCATATTACTGGCACCAAATCAACTTTTACACTATTTATCATTCTATGATAATTTACATATTTCAACTATTATACGAGAAAAAGCATAGTCATGTGGGATCTTATTTATTCGTCTTGTAGAATATTTTTATAATATCAAATTTTTATATTTTTTAGTTATGTATAACTCTAAATATAAAATATCCGACAAACACATATTAGATTGCAAAAAATGTGTTTGATGCAAGTATTTTGCAACAGAAGAAGTATAATATTTAATATTTTCTTTTTATCTTTTCTTATATAGCTAAATATAGTCCTTATTAATTATTACTACGATTATCATTTTCGAATAATTTAAAAATTTATCTGGAATAAAAAAGTTCGTTCACCATCTTTTTGAGTGTATGGTATGATAACACGCACAAATAAAGTCACCAAATTCAAGCACCTTGTCCCAAACTTTTGGAGCGTTACATTCACAAATACTATTTCTCTCCATTAGCACCATCGGACTTTTTAATTAAAAATTACTAAAAACGAAAATTAAATTGAGACAAAAAGTAAGAGAAAAAAATAAGTCAATGATAAAAATGAATAGCTAGAATCAAAAAAAAAAAAGTTTGTTGATGAAAAACTAGGTGAGAATCGATCTATGACCTTTGTTTAAGGAAGGCGAAACTTGCTCTAACTGAGATAAAACTCAGTGGCGATTTAACATGATGTCATTGAGGTCAGTTGAAATCTCTTAAATCCCAAATAAAATTAAATATTACAGAAGGTCTCCTGAGAGACCGTCTATGGCATAGACGACACTCTCAGCAGCCCAGCCCAATGGAAATTTTAGTTGTTTTTTGGAAAGTGTAAAAATGGACTGGACCATTACACCCGTCTATGCTATAGACCGTCTATAGCAAAAATTTGTGTAGATATTATATGTAAATGTACTTAAACGAGTTGATTAGTGTATTGTCTTTCACATATGTGACCAGTGATCAAAATCCAATAAGGTTGCGTTTGGGAATAAGTATTTCATTTGGAATTGTAGATTTCAATTATGAATTCATTAAAGAAGAATTTGAGAATCACAAGCTTAGGGAAGGGATTCTCAAATACTTATCTTTAACCATTTTTTAAAACATTGGTGGATTTGACTCAAATTCAAATTTGAAAATCTTTTACTTGCCAAACACTAAATTTGAGTCAAATCCACATTTTCAAATGAAATCAACATTCCCAAACATAGCATAAGCGCGTTTTATTTACATTGACATCACTCATTTTTTTTCCTAAATCTGCAATTAAATTAAACTTAATTATCAAGTTTACAAAACTAAAGTAACATCAGAGTGTAAAATTAATGTGTTAAATTAAAAAGAAAAATAATGTGAGTTGAAAGGGACGTAAAATGTGACATGCAAAGAATCAACTAGAATGTTAAAGATTTCACAACAACGTTCATGTATTCTCATTCTTTATTATTATTATTATTATTATTATTATTTTATTATTCTTTCTCCGTTTCGAAATACTTGCTACATTTTGTTTTTGGGCACTATTCATCGTTTAAGGTTGTTTTATATATTGCAGCTCATATGTAAGTAATAATATAGTCAAGTGAGATCTTATTAGAATCGTCTAATCACATACTTTTATAATATAAACTTTTTATAATTTTTAAATGCGTATAATTTGACATATAAATGAACAAAATAGTACATTAAATTGTATAAAAAAATTAAACATAGGAACGGACGAAGTAAATACTAATCACTAATCAATTTTATTTGTATTAAAAAATAGCCTCGAGCACCGCTAATATGGCAACGGTTAGTAAAAGAAAGATAAACACTCCTAATTTTGTCTTGATTTGTTTGGCTTTTATAAAAAGGTTATTTTTTTGGTTAACGAAACTTCGCAAAGTAACATTTGCCGAGTCCCATATAATTTTTTTTGCGTGCTATGTTTTATGCTTGATTTAGAATTTTAACCTCATCCGTTGTAGTGGTCGTAAGTTGCGGACTTTTGGATATCTCTTTAAAGATTTTTTAGAGTTGGAAGATTTTCTAACCGCACTCTCTTATATGAGTATAAGCTGCCATATATCTTTATTTCCCAGACCCTGAACATAGTTTGTCTATGAGCAGGATACAACGAGTATAATGATGATGATGAACCTCACATCACACGTTGTTAGATGAGTTAAAAATTTAATATGGTATCAGAGCTAATGTATTAAAAGTATCATGCATTTGAATTTCATTTACTTTTTTTAGTTTGATTAGAATATTTAACATAATGTATATATGAAGAGAACAAATTGCATTTATACTTCTAACTCTTTGAGTTGATTTCTTGAAAATTATACCCCTCAAATTCCACTAATTGTCCTATTTAATTTTTGCATTTAATTATTACTTTAAATTTTTATTTTATTTTTAATTTAAATAACAAAATGTAGTCAAATGAGATATTTTTTATTCTTTTCGATGTAAATTTATTAATATAAATTTTATAATTTTTAATTTTAATTTGAGATATCTAGGATGGAATTAATACATTGAATAGTGTAGAATTGCATGAAATATTATTAAAATTGTTGTTATATCAAGTTCAAACATTAATTGAGTTCAAAACAAAAAAATTCAAACATTAATTGAAAAGGGAATCAAATACATGAGAGCTTTTAGAGTATTACAATGCATATTCCAAACAACAGAAAAAATAAATATATTAACACAAATTCTTATGAGAGACGGTCTCTTTGAGAGACCATCTTTGATTGGGTTGATTCATAGAGGAAAATATAAAATAAGAGTAGGAATTAAACTCTAATGGACTGGACCTGAGAGGTGTCTCTCAAAGAGACGGTCTCTGAAAAGACTGCTTGATATATTAATTAATTATTATATGATGGTTACTTTCTGCGTTAAATTGCATGCTTATAAGAGACATTATGGGAATCTTGTGGACTAAGGTGACGACTAATGATAGAGTATTCTAATGGAAAAACGACGACGTTTACGCAACTGTGCCTCACTAGTCACTAAAGTGATTCTTTTCCTTCTAATTATGCTAAATACATACTACAAAAAATGTACAATTAGTTTAGAAATCAATTATAATTTAGGTGCATAAAACCTATAATATAAACGTACATAAGAAACAAAAGCATATACTAATTAAATAATTAAAACTACTCCTATGACAAATGACAATAGACTCAATCTATGGACTAGTAAGGAAAAACATTCTGATCACAAACGTGTTTTATAATTATAATAATCCACACTATGTATTATTACGGGTGAATAAAAATGTACCATCTGACTTATAAGTTTTTTATTTGGTCTCATAAGGTCTCATAAGCACTATCTTAAAAATCCTAATCAATAATGATAATTTGTAAATACATCACCATAAAAAGGCAAAGAAAATAAATAAAATATTAAAAGTATGCAAAATTTCTCCCTATCAATTCATGTCACATAAGTAAGAGTAATTTATTAAATGAACAAATAACCGTGATTTACCTAGACAAACTCCACGCATTCAAGTCAATTTTCTTTAGAAAATACTAATCAATCACCGTGATTTGAAATCACCATAAAAGATAAATTTTATACTAATAAAATAAGCAAAACACAAAAAGTAAACATGTGCTTTCTTGAGAGACCGTCTTTTGTAAAGACGACTCTAAAAAGTCCAGTCCAGTCTATATTTAGAGTTGTAACAATATATATTTAGAATTGAACCGGACTTTTGAGAGCCATCTTTACAAAAGATGGTCTCAAGTAAGAATTTGTGAAAGATAAATTACAATTTCTAAAATATCACCATATCAAAACCCTCCACGTAAATGTGATTTGCAACGTTGGCAAATAACGATTATCAATCTAGAGTTGATCATTTTTCTTTACCCGTCTTTCCCGATAAGTTAAAATATGTGAAAAGTTTGAAGTGTTTCCGAACTTTCCAATTCGTAGGACTACAGTTTCCTTTTCAAAGCATATAAAAGAGGAGGGAGAATGGAGTTTGTGTTTGACAGCAGAGGAAGAGAGATAGAGAGAGCGCCATGTGAATGGTCTGCTCCTTTACTCTTCTATTCATACCAAATCCCCCACATTGATCAAAGAATTACACAAGATTTACTCCTATGTATGTTTCCCATTTCACATTCTTACTCTTATTTGATGAACATGCTAAATGTTGTTCAATTTCTCTATTTTGGGTTCATGTTTTGTCTTATAAGCCATCATTTTATGTATAAGTTTGGCCTATTGAGGAATTAACCTAATCAAAAGTTTGTGGATCGTTTTAGGAGGGTTGAATCTTTTGTTATGTTAGCTCTGATACCAAATTAACGAATTTGTTGCATAAAAGCTTAAGCTAATGGTTGTAGGGTAGAGTAGCACTTTGTTTCTCTTGTTTGTTACATGAACTACATACCCATTTGTTGTTTTGCTTCACTGAAAGTAATATATTATCCAACATGGAATGGGACATTGATTGTTATAATTGCATTTCGTTGTTGGGTTCTTGTTCTTTTTTCAAATTTTTAGGAATTAGCACATGGGTTTCTCTAAAATTGAAATTTTGGAGATGGGAATTTTTGCATTGCTTTGAATTTATTCAAATTTGTGAGAAATTCTAATACCAAATCAACGAATCCAACTAAAGCTTAAACCGATGGTTGTAGCGTAGAATAACATTTATTTCTCCTTTTGCTACAAGAACTACATACCCATTTGCTGTTTTGCTTCACTGAAAGTAATATATTATCCAATTACATGGAACGTTGATTATTATAATTGCATTTCTTTGTTGGCTACTTGTGTTTTTTTCCAATTTTTAGAAATTAGCACATGGGTTTCTCTAAAGTTGAAACTTTGGAGATGGGAATTGTTGCATTGCTTTGAATTTATTCAAATTTTTGAGAAACTCTGATACAAAATCGATCAAGAGCTTAAGCTGATGGTTGTAGGCGTGGAATAACATTTTGTTTCTGTTGTTTGCTACAAGAACTACATACCCATTTGTTGTTTTGCTTCACTGAAAGTAATATATTATCTAACATGGAACAATGATTGCTATAATTGCATTTCTTTGTTGGGTACTCGTTCTTTTTTCAACTTTTTAGAAATTAGCACATGGGTTTCTCTAAAATTAGAATTTTGGAGATGGGAACTCTTGCATTGCTTTGAATTTATTCAAATTTGTGAGAAATTCTGATACTAAATTAACGAATTCACTAAAACAAAAGCTTGTAGCTGTAGGATAACATTTTGTTTCTCTTGTTTGTGTTGGAATACTTCACATGTGAGACAAGATCCCACATTGACAAAATAGTGGGTTGTTGACTTGCATATATAATTGGTGAGCTACTCTTTTTACTACCATATGGTTTTGGGAAATAATGAAACTCACCAAGTGTATGTGCAAGTCAAGGCTCTTGACCCGTGGGTTTGTGGGCCCGAGCCCACGGGTTTTCCGTGTCCACACGAGTGGGCCACGGTGATTATGTGACGAATTGTCACGGCCTAATAGTTTGCTACAAGAACTACATACCCATTTGCTGTTTTGCTTCACTGATATCCAATTACATGGAACATTGATTGTTATAAGGGCATTTCTTTGTTGGGTACTTTTCTTTGTTCAAATTTTTAGAAATTAGATTCTCGAGCTGGGGGCTCTTTGATCGCACTCTCCTTATGGGTATGAGCATGCCATCGTTCCTCCCTCCCCAAATCCTGATCATAGTTTTCTATGAGCGGGATACACTGGGTATGATGATGATGATGATGAGCACAAAAATTCGAATTTTGGAGATGGGAATTCTTGAATTTATTCAAAATTGTGAGAAATTGAGAAATTTGAAATGGGGTTTCTTGAAATTGGTTAGATTTGCAGGATGATGAATACTACTGGAATAAGTGAGGAAAAGATAGAAATTAGGGTTTCTGAGGCTGTTTATTTGGAAGAATTGTCCAGAACTCGGCATAAGAAGATTGATGTTTCATTAGAGAGAAGGAAGTCCTTAAGAGCTCGATATTACTATGGAGTTATCTTTCTCATCATCAATTTTGTTGCTTGGCTTGTTCGTGATTACATTCAAAGGGTCATCCCAGGAGAACATTGTAAGCTTTATTACTTTCTTTGTACTTAAGGTTCCGTTTTATTGTTAGCATTAAATCGTAGGAATGGTAATGAAAATCTGATGTTGTGTAGACACGATTTACGATAATTGAAATTTATTTACGTCTGTAATCTATTACAAGTGCCGGTTCTGAGCCTATTATGGGTAGTCGACTGCCTAGGCCCCCAGAAATAAGGGCTTTAAATATTAAATGGCGCTATTCATGCTCGGTTCTGAGCAACACATTTAAAGTGATATGTTTGTAAACTTTTTTCTCTTGAGGTTATGTGCCTCTAATCTCAATTATATAATCAACTACAACAATATTCCATTACCCAATGCTAAGTGGCTTCCACCTAGGTGAGGTTTTAGGGGGTCGGATATATGCGACATTGCGACCTTATCTTTGAAAATGATAAAACTAACAAAGAGGACCCTTGATAGCAAACGTCATGTACAACTTCTCATAAATAAGAAATGGAGATGATTCAATGATCTATTTTACTTTAGTCCATTAGAATTAAACCAAAGAAATATAAATCTTTGGCCTCAACGAAATAATAGACAAGTAAATAATCAACTAATAGCTTAAACTTAAGATATTTTGCCCCAACTAAGTGATGAATTCATCTGAATGCACCAAGCTGGTGACCTTTGTTTCATGCAGTTCTTAGGACTTGTGGAATCGGAGGGCACGACTGCATTAATACAATGGGAGTCCTTCGAATCAGCTTCGGGTGCTTTGTATCCTTTTTCAAAATGAATATTTGTGTATGAATGTGTTTAGAAATATATGCATTAAGGCATTTTAAGCTTGTCCATTTAGAATTTAGCCCTTTTCATGATAGGGTACTGTGAACCATCATTCTTACTCCGATTTCACTGCATTTGCGAAGATAACAATCAAAAATTTTATCAAGATAAAACAAAGAACTACTATAAATGCTTTTCAGGGCAAGTTATTTCTTTATCAATAGTTTTAATGTTATGAATTTGGATGCTCTCCGGAAAATAATTATTTTAGGAGCTTAAATGTTTAGTTGAAGCCTTAACGTACACTACATATAGATATTTTTCTTTTTGATGTTTCTCACAACGATGAAAACAAGCAAGCTACAGGAAGTTCGTAATGCCTGGCATTCTGGTTGGTGGCCTGCAAAATGTATTCTTTTAGTTATATCAATGACGTCTCCCTTCTTCTTGCCATCAGAATATATACACATTTATGGTAAGTCTAAACATGAAGCTCGTTCTATTTGGTAAATTACCAAGCTTTTTCCATTTTCGAAGTGTATGGGGTTTCTGATATTCATCATCTTCACAAAATCATACTCGTGATCGGTTTAATCAAAATAAATGACTGTGATTTTTATTGTTTGATGCAGGTGAGTTTGCTCGTATAGGTGCAGGGTAATTAACTAACTCTATGTTAATCTTGTTTTCTTTCATAGTGCTATACTCTTTTAATCAAGAAACTACAATATAATGTAAAAATTTTGATCGAGCTGTCAAAATTTTGTATACAAAAGTCCCCACCCGCACTACCCAAAAAAGTAATCATACTAGCTTGCTCATAAAAAGTTTTCTTTTTGGTGATTTGTTGCTCCAATGCCAATGTGGTATGATGCATCATGCATTATATATCGTAATTTTCTATGCCTTCAAACCGCAACAAAAATTGTTGCGCTTTCTGAAGAAGCAGCAACAACAATGCGAGAACCTTAATCCCAAAAGATTGAGATCCGAACTAATATATCAGTTCCAATGGTCGTTTGGCTTCATTTCATGATTACCACATTAAGCATCCCTTGCCCTTGAGTAGGCGAACAACTAATAAAGTGTCCCTTGGAATGTATTGTCTTTCACATACAATTGCTATAGCTAACAATATCTTTTTTCCCGTTTTCTTTAGTACCTCTCTTTCTTAAATGCTATGCGGTCAATTTTTCATTGGGGAGTGAGGATAGGGAAGAAACTAGAATCTGAAATGAATTGCTAAAGTTAACAAAAATATTTATTTCTTATGATAAAATCTTGGAAAATGTCTAATTTTCTTTCCGATGGCTGTTTTTGTAGGGTGTTCCTTGCTCTCCAACTAATTAGCGTGATTCAATTTATTGCATGGTGGAATAATTACTGGATGCCTGACGTGAAATGTATGCAAAGGTGTGTTTCTGAAGTATCTTAGGTCATTGGTTTGATAATATAAGAAAGAAAGAATACACATTGTACATATGTATAGCTCGAGGATCAAACATCTTTTGCTTGAGGAAATAGTTTGTTTCCATGAGAAGTTTCTATGTTCTTCAGTTTATTAGTTTTACTAACGAAGGACAAGATTCTCTGTGTTTATTAGCCACGAATAGTACTCTTGCATTTTGATACGTGTGAAAATATATCTTGTTTGCTATAATTGGTTATTGTCGATCATGAATGCTTTTTTGCGATGTCCGGTACTGTAATGTGCGAATCAAACTTGCTAATATATGTTAAAACGTTTCATGACGAGTAAAGGCGGATTACAACAAATCTTGTATGAGACCATCTCACCGTGAGACGGGCCCATACAAGCAGCCCATGAATTCACACTTGTACAGGTTGGAATTTTTTTTAAATAGTTTGGGCTGACCCAATTGAGGCCGTCTCACGGTGAGATGGTCTCAATTAAGAATTAGTGTAGGATAGTTGAAAGATTGAATATTGTCGCAAAAGATCAATATTTTTTTAAATATGAGAAGTCTTCTAATGAATCACCTAGTTTTTGCTGTTAACAAACTTGCTAATATATGTTATAACTTTTGTTCGTACCGAAAACTGATGGGACTATATTTTTGTGTATCATGAAATATAATCTTCCTACGAGTCTAAGACTTCAACAAAAGATGCTTGCTTAGTCTTTATATTTGTAAAGTTTGCATCAACTACTAGCAATTAGGTTGTCATCCCACTTTTGATCACTATCGACCTAATTTCAAAGTTAATTACTTTCAGTTAGAGGTGTTCATTTGGGTCATTGGGTTGATTTCGAGTTATGTGTTTCGGGTCGGTTTGAAATCGGGTTTTGTTTCCATATTTTTTTTTACATAATTGTAAATCATTTTTGAAATCAGGTCAAATCAGGTTCTGTTATACGGTCGGGTAAATTTCGGGTCATCGGGTCTATTTTGAACACCTCTACATGTAGTGGAGAGTAAAATTAAGATTGCTACTCCATTTTTAACACTATCGAGCAAACTTCATGTTAAAAAGATATGTATATTTTAATTCTTCAAAAATGTTACATAAATTTCAAGTATTGTGAACTTGCTGATTCTTTCTTCGTTTGTGCAGCTGCTCTCTCGGGTTATTGATGTCTACAGTTTTCTATGTAGCTTCCGTATGTGGAGTAGTTGTCCTATACATCTTGTACGTCCCAAGATCCTCGTGCACTCTCAACATATTTTTCATCACATGGACAGCAGTGCTACTTCTCGTAATGATGCTTATTTCTTTGCATTCAAAGGTACATCCATTGTATTACATGTTTAGAAATGGTTTTTTATTCTTTCTTTTTGATTTTTGACATCATTTCTTAAAAATGCTATGAACTAGAAATGCATCATATATTGACAACATGCTTTAATTCTCGGATTAGGTCAATAGAGGACTTTTATCTTCGGGAATCATGGCTTCTTATGTCGTCTTTTTATGTTGGTCTGCTATCCGGAGGTAATATGCTTAAGGCTGATACTCGTTGGAAGCAATTAATGAATACCTTATGAAAATTGATAAGCAGAAAGAAAAACTTTTACCACTTTTTTTATTTTAATATGATGTTATTATATACATAGGTGAGTCGACCCAACGGGCCATTAAGTAGAATAAAAAAAACTATTATATAAACTTTTAAAAACACAGGTCAAAGTGGGTCGGGTTTAAACGGGCTTTGACCCGCCCCGTTTAAATTTTATATGAAATGTGAAGGATTTAAACTCCAATTCCCTTCCCTTCATCCCCTCCCTTTTCTCGTCTGTTATCCAAATTGAGGAACTTCTTCCCCCCATTTCCTATCTTCCAAACTTAATGAATAATTTGTCTCGTACTTTCAAAGAATGTAATGTATTTTGCGCGTATTTTGAGTATCTAAAGACAACTCAAACTTTCGAGTTTTGAGTCTTGCGCTAAGATATTTGCTTGTTCTGTGGCTTCAATACACAAAATTCGCGTGATAATACATTGCTCTTTGTATACGATCTAGTATTCTTATGACTTGACACTAATTCATTGCAGTGAGCCTGCTGGTAAAAAGTGCAGTCCGCAGAAGCAATTGAATGGACATCATGATTGGGTCACCGTACTTGTAAGACTCTCCTGGATCCTTTTGCATACCAATTGCATATGACCTTTTTAGATATAATCAGAATTATAAGCGACCATTTTTGTTATTATAATTTATGAAAATATCGTTTGAACACGAGGCTACTGCGCTTGCAGTTTTGATGAGACAGATAACTTGTGGATCATTTGATTTTGTTGTTCTTCGGAAGTATAAAATGTTTTCATTTCGGCACTTGGTGTCTAATGTTAACCTTTCTTTTCTAGAGCTTCCTCATCGGGATTTGTGCAATAGTGATGGCAACCTTCTCGACAGGGATTGATTCCGAGTCATTTCAGGTATTAAGTTCGGTGCCTATGAGCAACCCTGAATTAACAAGCCTTAGGTTTTTTGGGGCCGGGGCGAAAGATTAGTTATGGCCCCTAAACTATTGTATATATATATAGAAAAGTTCGAATCTTTGAACTAGTTGAAAACTAAAATTTTTGGGGGCCCTGGGCGCAAGCACGACTTGCACTGCCCTGAAAATCTCTTCATTTTGAACGCGTGTTCAGTTTATGTGCAAAGTGCAATTATGCGAACGAAAAACAAGCAAAACTATTTGAAGTTCTTGGGTTGTAAGTACTTTTCCGCTAACTGGTCATACGATCTTTTTCAGTTCCGCAAAGATGAAGTTCAAGAAGAGGATGATATTCCGTATAAGTATGGCTTCTTCCATCTCGTGTTTTCGTTGGGAGCCATGTATTTTGCTATGTTGTTCATAAATTGGGATATCAACAGCTCAACTAGAAAGTAAAAACCATTCCTTTTTTTTTTCCTCCTCGAGTTGGTATACCGTCTATTCTTATCATTGGTTGCATATTTTTCTTGACGTAATCAGATGGAGCATCGATGTTGGTTGGGCAAGTACATGGGTGAAAATTATTAACGAGTGGTTTGCAGCTACCTTATACAGTGAGTTCCATAGACTCCTTCAATCATTATTTTGATTTCAATAAATTTGCTCGCTTTCTGCTAAACTATGTCCAAAAAGCTCTCGTTTCGATTTCAGCAATGTAGCTAGTTCAAAGGGACAAAGGAATATATGACAAGAGTTTTGTCTAAGTATACAACTTAACCAACTTGGAAAATGTCCTTTGTTATTGATCTAAAAGTTAAATGTCATGTGATGTACATTCGGGTGCTCGGACGGGTTTCGGGTATGATATCTATTTCGGGTATGATACCTTGATAATCTACTTTGATTTTTATATGCGGGTTATTTTGGGTCGGGTTGAGTTGAGTTATACTCGAATTCGGTTAATCGGGTCAATTTTAGGCAACTCTAGCCATGTCTATGCTCATACAAATTACAGTGAGAAGAGCCATGTGAGAGATAGGTAGGCTGATGGAAAACTTGCCATTAGCTAGATGACTGTAATAAGGTTCACACTGCAATTTAGCAAGCTGCATTATGTGCTCTCATAACACCACAATATGCAGGTCATTCTCGAGCTGAGGGTCTCACGTGCCACGACCTCCTTATCTCTTCGAGCTGAGGGTATGGTCTGCCGACTGCCGTCATTCAATCCTCCTCAGTCTCAAACCCTGATCACAGCTTCTACGAGCGAGATATACTGGGTATACTGATGATGACTAATGTTCTAACTGATCGCCCCTTTTTTTCCGTGACTTGTCTATTACAGTGTGGAAGTTAATATCTCCAGTCGTCCGACAAGCCAAGATCATGGATGAAGGAGCCATGCAGCGTGATATCTTCACATCGTCGCCTTAGTTTAAAGCGAGAGTCCAATTTAGTGTTTAGTATACGTAATTAGGGGGTATTATTAGCTCCACGTCTTCTGAGATGTAAGTGCATTGAATTCAAGCACTGCAAAGGAACACAAAGGGAGCAATCAGCATTAGTAGGTTTGTAGATTCTTTGTTCTAAAATCTTAATTCTTTTCTCGGCTGTTATTCATCGGCTTGGAGAGACAGATATAATCCGTTCGAACCCATTGTACTATGATTAATTTCGTATTACGGTTATGAAACAATAAGGATATTAGACTAGTTTCTGTATTACAGATATGAAACGATATAGTTATATGGATATTAGATCGGTTTATACATGGCTTTTTACATAGGCATGAATTTGTGGTAGCTTTCTTACTTCGATCAGTTTCAGATGTAAAAACCACAAACAACTGAAATTTGTCTTTCTAGTATACCTGTCAAAACGAACGGTTTTAAGTTGTGTCGTCTGATCAATATTCAAATTATATTAAAAATTATATTCAAAACGAACGGTTTCTGGTCAATATTCAAATTATCTCACTAATTTTCGATCAATTAAATTCCAAACAGATTAAAAATTAACATTTCTACTAATAGGTTATCGAGCTGGAAAGCTATAGAGCATATCAAGGGAAGCTAAATAAATTACATCAATTTTAAACACTTCAACAATATAATTGTATAATTTTTAGGGAAAATTACGTTAAAAACTCTCAACTATTAATGATTTAAATATAAAACTCTCAACTATTAATGATTTAAATATAAAACTCTCAACAATTGATTATTATTTAAAACTCTTAACTTTAGGCTCATTTTATATTTAAAGTCCAAGATGACTTATAACCGGATAAATTGGTTTTAATTGAGAAGTAGTGGGACTTAATTGTATTTATTAATCACCTCACTTTCTTTGACCTTACACGACCCTTCACGTACCCTTCCATTTCAACAAAAGGTAATCGGTTAAAACATGTTATAAAATGTATCGGTGCTTTATATTTAAGATGGGCCTATAGTTGAGAGTTTTGAATAATAATCAATAGTTGGGAGTTTTATATTTAAACCGCGAATAGTTAGAAGTTTTTAAAGTAATTTTCCCTAATTTTTATGCGATTCTTAGCATGAAAAGACGTTCAAAGAAAGGATGATAAGAAAGAGACTTAAATTAGATAAGGGTCGTATTTAAGGTTAAGAATTAATTTCAAAGTGAAAGTCCAATCCTTTTTAAATCGAGACTCACTATATTTTAAACCGTTTTTTGTATCGAGTCAACATTTATTTGTTAAAGTTTTAAAATCGTCATTAGTTTTCTATATAATTTTCAAAAATTTAAAAATATTATTATATTATTTACTTTTGAAAAAAAGATAATATGTGAATTCGACCCAAGTCCAAACTAACATAACTCAAAATCGACTATAACTAAAATCAAAATTGAACCATAATCCGTCTGATCGACCGTTTTGAGAAATGTGAATGCAACCAACTAGATTCTTCATATCTTATATATACACGTGGCAAACACATACGCCCCTCGTCACAATACTCAATCCCAAACTGGGAAGAGGAAGTGTGACGGACTCGCTCCATCGAATCTTCATCATCATCAAATTCATCATTATCCAATCCCTACTTTGATCATAATTTGACGCAAAACCCTAAACCTAATTTTGTTAATGCTTCTATTACTCATTATGAACAATTAAATCTTGAACCAACTTTCTGGAGAAGCAGGAATTACTGAAGCGATTCAAAGATGGTAGTCAAGCATCAATTTGTGGGTAAAACTCCTCAAATTCCTCAAAATTTTGTCAGTGGTGGGAGATTACTTCCATTGTTAGCTGTCCCAAGCTCTATTCGCTCATTTCAGATTGTACCCAGATGCGATAATTCTCTTTCAAGTAATTTTCTTAAATCTCTTTGAGTTTATATACTTATTTCATTTGAATTAAATGGTTAATTGACGTGTATATTATTTGTGGGAACTTCTTGAATTAGTCTTGATGTTGTTATTGTGAGAATTGGGCTTCTTAGTATCATTGAACCCCTTCCCTTATTTTCCGTTCATCATTATCATACCCAATATCCCGCTCGAGAGCAGGGTCTGGGTGAAGGAAGTTGAAGGACAATCCATACTCGTACTCCCTTCGACTAGAGGAAAGCGGTCGATGTTAGCCCAAACAGAACCTTATTTTCCGTTGTTGCAAGGAAAATAAATCTTGTAAAAAAATGTAATTGATAATCGATTAGGGGTTCAAATGTTTTGGGTTGATGAATGATGTGTCAGCTTAAACTATGAGGTTAGGTGAAGCTGTTCTGTTGCCACTTAAGTGGTTCCAACATGGTAGTGTGTGGATCGGATGTACTCAATTTTACTTGGGTTACAAAGAGGTTATTTTGGATCGACCCTTGGTAGCAAACATTAGCATTTGTATATAGTTCAGTGTAGTCCGAAATCAGATAACTATAAATCTTTGCCCCTATTGGAATAAAGGGACATTAGGTGAAGCTGTTGAAGAAAATTAAATAGCTGAGTGGTTGATTGTACATAACAAGACTCTTCTGGGTGGATTGGGTTTTGTTTTCATCCCATGTAATCTGGCAAAGAAAACTTTATCTAGCAAAGAGAACTTTTTGTAGAGTATTAATTTTAGGTTTTTTAAAAGGTTGGTTGTATAAAAAATGGAGCTAAGTCGGAGTAAATTAAAATATATGGAATCTTCGTTTAGCATGAATGATCTAAGATGAGATGTTAAGTTGCATACTTATGAGGGTTTCAAGTGCCTATGATCCATTTTCCACAATAGTAGAATCATTCAAAAAGATGTTAATCATAGGATTACGTGATATGCGGAGGTGAGACTAGAATATTGTGCGATCTAAGTATTCCAATAAAGTTAATGCTTTCCGGACACTACTACATGGGTTGGGTCGATATGCTAGATTTTGCGCAACTTAGATGCATATATGCATATGTTAAGGTGGACAAATGGATATATCCTATGGGTCATTTGGTCTAATTTATTGGGTTCTTTGATCTAATTAACAATTAAAAGTTGATTCATCGATTCTAATTTCTAACTATCTCAATGGAGAAGGAAGAGGGTAAATTCTGTGGTATCCTTTGTGATATTTAGTGATTTTTTCTTTGTACCTTCTTCCGGAATACCCACAAAGCTGAGGCATTTCAGAAACTCTACGATTCCTAATGCCTATATACACCATACAATATACAGTTGAATATGGCTTACATTTTTATAATGTGATCATGGAACCAATATATTCTGTACAATTTTGGCTCATTTGTATCAATCTTTCTTGTGTATGTTTGTTAAAGGAAGAGGCGGCCTAGCAGGAGCCAAAATCATGTAAGAATTAATGATTTTACTTGTAAGAAATTTCAATGGATGTCTTGTATATTTCCCTTGGTCCGCATTGTTGGTTACTTGGTGTCATAATGTGATAGTAATTTTGTCTCTCGTCTGGAAGTTTTGTTTCTTCCTATTGTGAACTGTTGAGATAATTGTTTATCCGTAATTTTACTTGTGTTCTTGGTAGTGCACCGTTGATTTTTGGCCGAGTTTCATCAGTGACATTGATCATCCTCTGAGAAGCCCCTGTTGCTATTGACCATTTTTCTACAAAGTTCTTTCTGGATTTTGATTTTTCCATCAAATAACTAAATTCAGTTACATGACGTATCTTACTAATTTTTTGTAGTAAGACAAAAGGATGAAAGGAAGTGCAAAGTAGTCTCAAGGCCTGTCCGAACCCAGGCTTCAAACGTAGGTGTTGGATCAAGCAATTATGATGGAAGAGAGGAGCTTAATAATGAAAATATATTTTCAAGTGGCTCGTCCAGTAATGATTCCTCCCAAATGTGAGCAGAACTTTTAAATGTTGTAACCTAGGCTTCTAGTATGTTTACTTAATCTGTTTATCATAAACATGTGGTACTTCGTTGCAACATTCTAGCTAGTCATCTGAGTTGCAAAAGATTTAATTTTATACTTCTACTTGGTGATTGTGTCTCATGTGTTTCCGTGCTTTTTGTTTTTTTAGCTGTAATAATAGTTTTGATGCTTGAATAGTACTTGTTATCCATGTCTAAGAAACATGTGTTGTGACCCTAAATGCATATATTATGATATTTCTACGAACACTAATTCTTTATGAGGCCGTCTCACCGTGAGACGACTTCAATTGGATCAGCCAAATTATTTAAAAAAATCTGTGTAAGTGTGAATTTGGATTTCATTGTTTTTTTACTAATGGGCTTTTTGTATGGACTTGTCTCACGGTGATACGATCTCATACAAGGCTTGCTTATTACGAAAAGACCCCTTTGTATATGTCATGATTTTTTTTGGTTTGAATATTTTATTATAGAATTTTTATCTTATTTCAAGATGTATTGTGTTGTTGTATGCAAAAGGCTACTGCAACTCCACGAAACTAAATTTGAAAGATCGTGGTGGATCTATTTTGCTCACCTATACTCATTTTCCTATTGATAGTTATTGTCATAATCTGTATTTGCATGATATTGACTCATTTTGAATTTCAATTCTTTGACAGTGAGAAGCGTCCTAATCGAATTCCTTATCCTCTCTCTATAGCCATGGTACTAATTGGGTGTTCTATAGTATTTTCCCTTATTATGTTTGTGAAAGGAGGACCTTCAACAATCTTGGCGGCAATTGCAAAGACTGGATTCACTGCTGCATTTGCGTTAATATTTGTTTCAGAAATCGGGGACAAGGTATAAATCTATGTACTAAACTCTTATATGTTCATTTTAAGAAGTATATATTGATCTCTGGGCTACCTTGTTGTTTGAATCACATTTGAGTCTAAAACTTATACTCCATTTGGATAATAACTTCTTCACTATATCAGTATATTTTGCTCCTTACCGATAACTTGAAAATTTGTTCTACCATCCTCAAATCAAAGAGCAAATGAACCTATGTTCCAATTGCAGTATCTTTGTTTTTTGGGGTTTCTTTTTTGTTTTGTAAGGGGAATGGTCGACGGGAGGTGGGCCCCAAGGGGATTGGAAGCGCAACCTTGTACCATATCTTTGATATGGAAGCCGATATGACCTAGGTTCCAGGAAAGCTGGCTTCTTTAGACAGAATTGTGTGATCAAGACATTTTTGGATTTTGACTGTTGTACCATCAATTTTTGGTACTATGTCCCACACTAAGGCCTATGTTCAAACTTCAAATTAAGTCGAGCATCTTTTAATCTTTATTACATTTATGAGAAAAGTTGGGTTTATTTTCATTTTGATTTATGACTTTGATTGCTTTCGACAAATCATTCTGCAACTGTGATGATTGACTAAGTTGTGTTCTGTGCATCGACCAGACATTTTTTATTGCCGCTCTCCTGGCCATGCAGTTCGATAAAGGACTGGTATGCTCCTTTCCCTCTCCTGTGTAATATTCGTTTTCATTCTTGTGTTTGTTGGATTCTTAAAAAAATCAGCCCTCATGTATTGTCATTGTATGGTCTAATGGTACTCCGTATTCTGATAATGTATGTCCAGTATGGCTTTTGAACAGAAAATCTCTTTAAATCTAGGAAAAATTACCGTGAATAATACAACCTTTTGTTAATTTCCCTACAATAATACAAACTTTTGATTAAACATGAATAATACCAACTTTGGGGTGTTTTTTCCTAGAATAATACCAACTTTAGTTTATTAACTAATTTACTAATTTTTTTGGTCATATAATCACCTATAGTTTGATTTTTAACATGTTAGTTATGTTCTAGGGAAACACCCCCATAAGTTGGTATTATTCATGGTTAATAAAAAATTGGTATTATTGTAGGGAAGTAAGCAAAAGGTTGTATTATTCCTGGTAATTTTTCCAAAAATCTAATGTTTTATATATATTCATATACAATCGTGACTGAGTGGATTACATTACAACTTAATATAGAATAATAATCTCAAAATCTGCAACCTGTGCACCGAGGTAATTTATTTAGATTTGTGTAGAACTGCACTGTATTTTAGAATTGCTTTTTGCTTCCTCTAGGTATGTTCAGCATTATCTCGACATGGCTTATAATGTGTTCACAATATCTTATGGTTTGACCGATATTTAGGCGTTATGATAACCGCACCACCGTTCCATAATTGTGATCGCGACTGTTACCGCATTTTTACACTTGATTCCTGTGCTTTTTTTTTTGAGATTATGATCCCTGTGCTTTGTTACTGCTTACGAACATTCAGAAATCATACAGGAATGATAATTGTTAAGTGTTACTGTAACAGAAAGATGCATCTCAGGTAACATCTAGAGCACTTTGGATGCCACTGTTGTCATTTTCAGTTAGATTAGTTGTGGAGGATCTTGGTAGTGATTTTCCAAGAAATTATTGGCTTTCACGCCCACGAAAAGATCATTTAATCAGATAAATGTTGCAAAAAGTAATAATATTTCATACTAGAATACTTATTAGAAAGTTCTGAACCAACGGGTCATAGATTTATTATTATTTTTTTCTAATTGCTATAAAGCATATAATAGCTAAAAATACAATGTAATTTTTATCGATAAAATTTTATTATTATATTGGGTCAAAGAATGCATTTCAAGTCATAAATTTGCAATATAAAACTCAAAAATAACAAAAGTAAAACAAATAATTGACAAAATAATAATAGGTTATAATTCAAATATTGATGTAGAACTCAAAAATTCACCAAATTTTAGAAAAACGGGTTTGGTCTGTCGGGTCTCGCTATTTCATTGATGCTTCCGGGCTGTTCCTTTTGTTTTCCAAGCTTTGAAATTTGAATATACTCTTATTCAGTTATACTTGTCGTAACTGAAATCCTTAAACGCTCCAGCTGACTTGGTGCTAAGTCTTTGACCCCATATTGTATGTCCATCATTCCATGAAGTGCCAAATATTGATACTCATCAACGTCCAAAAAAAAATTTACATTCACCAATGGATAGTTCTTCTGGTTCCCGCAATAAATCTGGAGAAAAGGAAATCTCCGAGCGTATTAGCCGTGTATGATGGAAATTTTTTTTGTGGGATGTCTTTCAGTTGATGGAAATCCAATATCACAAGTCATAACTTACTATCCATCTTTCATGAATCAGGTGTTGTTGGGATCAATGGGTGCCCTTGGGCTGATGACGATCCTCTCAGTCATTATTGGACGGATATTTCAGTCAGTACCTGCTCAATTTCAGACAAGTAAGTGTACACAAACTCACTATCAATGACAAATGTCTACAATTGTTTGATGCAGAGAAAAATGGGTCAGTGAGAAACTGACATTTGACTCTTCAAATATCTATTATTTGATTTTTCAGTTGGGATAGTTATGCTAATTTATAAATGATTTTCTTCACAGCCCTCCCTATTGGAGAATATGCAGCAGTAACTTTATTGCTATTCTTCGGTTTGAAGGCAATAAAGGATGCATGGGACCTACCATCAGATGATAAGGACAAAATTAAGGATGGTGCCGAACTCGGTGAATTTACCGAGGCAGAGGAGCTTGTGAAGGAGAAGGTCAGAACACATTATGTTACCAGGATCTTTTCATCTGCTTTGTTTTCCATACCTCAAAGCATCATTTTACAGAGTTATCTGGTCCGCAAATGGGCGGGTAGTGACAAAAAAATATTTCTGCAAATACGGGCAAGCTTTTGAGTATTTCAGCCCGCGGGTAGATTTTTAAGGTTTTACCCGGTCCGCTACCCACCCAAGCCCGCCACTGAACAACTCTACTTTACACTTATTTTGAGTGCTTAAGTTAACTTTAACTCGTAGGTACTCGAAATCTCTCAATAATTCATAAGTACCATCTTCTACTATTTCCAATCAAACATTTATCCTTTCTTTCAAAGTTCATTCAACTATTTTGTTTGTTTGGGTGCAATGAATTATTATTGAGATTTTATGAGGTTTACCCACTCTATAATTTTTATATCGACCGATAGCAGATTTGAAAGGAGTAAGAAGTTTAGCTTGAGATGATTTTTTTTTACCCCTTCACGGGAAATGATTATGATAATATATATGAAAAGTAATTACGATCAATGGATTAGTTACTAATAGCCTATGTTTTGCACGTACAGGTTTCAAAACGGTTGTCAAACCCCCTTGAAATTGTGTGGAAGTCATTCAGCCTTGTGTTTTTTGCAGTGAGCATTATAGATGTTTAATTCACATGTATCTTGAATTATCTCAATTTTTCGAAGCATCCCTAACCTTTCCCGCCTTTTATTTTCTTTATCTAAAGGAATGGGGTGATCGCTCAATGCTTGCCACCATTGCCCTTGGTGCTGCACAGGTATAAACTGTACGACTACCATTTTATGAACTTACCTTACTAGAATGCATCGATGATTTTAACCATGATGCATTATCTCTTGACTTTCAGTCACCATGGGGCGTGGCAAGTGGAGCCATTGTGGGACACCTAGTTGCCACATCCATTGCAGTTCTTGGAGGAGCATTTCTTTCCAAGTACATTTCTGAAAAGCTGGTAAGTCTACGCCCTTTTGGCTGGTAATTTGTACGACTATTGTTTTTGATGGCTTAATGAGATTGCTCTATTTCATCGTAGGTTGGCTACTTGGGAGGGGTTTTGTTTCTTCTTTTTGCCGTAGCTACATTCTTCGGATTCTTTTAGTTTCTGTATGATTGAACAGAGATTGAAGGCAGTAGGAGCTTTCAGCCTTTCACCTAAAAAATTCTCGATGTTTCAAAATATCCCGTCCAGATCAGGAACTCCTTTCTACTGACACATTATTTGGATTCTACGAGCAGAAACCGCTAGCTAGCCAGATTGAAAATGTTCACGCAAGTTCTATGCCATTTTGGTGCGACGACATGTTGGATAGGAAGTATTTTCAATACTTTATAATTTTAGTATTTAAGTAACTGTAAACTGTTCTTATAGTATGCACCTATTGTTCACGAAACAGGGAATTGTGTACCGCCCTCTGTATAGGTATTGAAGTATTACTTGCAAACAGAATTTTTTTGTATTCACATCACAATCGCTAGAAAAATCCGAAACCATTCAAGAGTTAGTAACGAAGAAATAGTTCGGATATATTATTTCCCTCTATTTCTGATTGTACTTGTTTTATTTTGTAATGAAGAATCAACAACATTGTATTCGACTGAGCGTCAATTTGGATACTGTAAAGTTTTCATTTTTTGCACATCCTCAGTTTAATGGTCGTTCGACCGGGTGCCGTAGGAATGTACATTGATCTCTACAAGGATCACTAATCATCTTTCTTTTTTTCTTTTGTTTTTGGGATGGTGTAAAGACTCACACTCGCAACAAAATTTTGTGCATAAATAGACGATAATATCTAATCGGATTAGATGCAAGAATACGATAGAAAGAAGAGAGATGTCCACTCTATGCAATAATGCAACATAATCATTTACCAATATCTCTATAACATGCCATTTAATCTAAATATCAAGTGGCTCTGGCTGTGCGGAATTTAGAAGGAATTTAGAAGGGTCAAATGTACATAACCTTACTATCTTACTATAGTAATAGTTTTCGCTTGACCACTGATTACAAACAACTACATCCGTGGGACCTCCATGAACAATTGAACATTGGTACATGTAATGGACAAGAAAGATTTACATCAGCGACTCGGAGGAATTACAACTTCGTCCACACAACCAACCGTCCTTTTGAGATTAAGGCTGTGATGAAATCATAGATGAATACAGCAGTTCCATCAAACCCCAGGACGTTTGGACACCTCGCTTAAGAAATTACGATACAACACTGTTGCAAGCATCAGCGCTTCAAAATGATTCGTGGAAAGAATGCTCCAAGTTGAAGTTGGAGGATGAATATATCTGGTTCCTTTTGCGTATCGTTTGAGTGACATAAACAAGTGTATAAGTTATTCAATCAAACACTGTCGAGTTCTGAATGCGCCATTTGTAAGCAACTCAACCATGCGTCTTTCAAGTCGCTCGGCACCAGGACCTGGCCTCAGGATGTTAGCATCACCCCATACAGCACAAGTATTGTTCGTGTCACCAACACACCAGCCACCGGGCACAACACTCCCACGGCTCCTGCCCAGAATTTCTCTATCAATACGATCGAGTATCGGATCATTTAAACGAAACTGTGAGGCAAATGCTGACCCACTGTGTAACATATCTTGGAAGTCTGAGCCATTTAGGAACCTGGGATTTTCATTTGAAGTTGTGTAGTAAGACGCATACTGTAAATTATGGTTAACAGTACTCTCTTTGGACTCTGGTGAATTGCACACGATGGTTGGTATGTAGCTCAAAAGAGATGACGGGGTGTTTGCCAAGTACATCAGAAGAATTCTTGGTAAATTATCTGAACCCAGAACACAGAACTCCACAAACTTCCGATTCAATACAGAGGTTGGTGATCCTGCCCAAAGAGAAAACAAATCATCAGCTGGCAATTCAATGATGTAAGATTTTGTATATTAGACAGAATAACTTTCCTCTAATTTTACATAATCTGAGGGAAACGGTGAAAAAGATTTCTGATTTATCTGCACTTCTCGGGTTTATTAAGGAATTATTTTGTGGATGTCACAGTCAAAAATAGGCTGCATCTATTGTATCAGGATATCAGCAGAGTCAAGATTCCAAATCAAGCAAAGTGATAGAGTAAATGAGCTCTCTCATACTAGGGTAGTCTTTTGGATGAGTTATCTCGCTTGTTCTATAACAAAGCTCCTTATTTTCTCTCAAGCTCTAATTTTATTTGTCATTTTTGGGCTATCATCAAACTTTTGGTTGGTAGTAAGCTCCTTATTTTTTGTATTTTAGATCTTGTTTCTTTTATATTTATAATAAAACTCTATTTTCTCTTCATTGGAAAGTCATTGCACCATGTAATGAGTTTTTTCTATTCATTTATTGGATTTTTTAAGTCTCTTCCATGTGATATGTTTTTAATTTTAAGGTCAAAGTTGATCTATTGATGATCTTTGCGGCGTAAAGAAAAACATCAATCCTGCATCTACAAAAACTGGAGTAACTGAAAGACACTCTATTTGAAAGTTGTATCAAACAATAATGTACAAAAGGTTGCAAAAGTGTAAGATATCATGCATAACGATTGTGCTTTCATTAATTTAAATTTTTAATTGAACACAAATTTTGTGTATTTACTAGTTTATTTTGATGTAGATACCGTATGACTATTTTATCAATAAATTATTCTTAATTCAAAAAAACACAATGTCAAGTCAACGCTCTTAGTTGGATTCATAGTGAAGGGTTCTCATGCCAGAACATATCAAGTTGAATTGACGTATGAAGCAAGGATGATGCTTTCAACAAGCAGCTCACATTAGACTATTATCACAAATGTAATGGGACCTAAAGCTCTCCGCAATCTGAAAAGGGCTACACGTACAAACTAGATAGGAGCCTAAGAAATGTGTTTGAAGGAGGCATAACTTAGTTACTCGTACAAAAGTAAATAAAAAAATCAACAGTAAAGGAGAGCGATAGACTAAGATCTGTAATTTGAATAAAACATATCGATTTGACAGTTTCAAGAGTTGAAAAATCAAGATGATATGCTCACCTGAGAACAGCTGGTAGGCATTAGGAAAGTCTCGCTTTTGTGTAGCATAAAACATCGCAGTCTTTTCTGCAAGGTAAAGTCCAGGATCTACAATAATAGGTTTCATCCTTCGAGATCTAAAATTCAATGGACAAACCATAAATACTGAAGGTGAGACTTCTAAGCAACAAAGAATTCAATCAAGTGTTAAGAAAATTACTCACTCTCTCCACCCAATGTAGCTGGTATGATTCACAAAATTTAGGTCTTTGGGCAAATACGACAATATGTGCAACAAATCTGTACCAAAAAAACATCAGATCAGAAAAGGGCAACATTACAGCAAACAGAACTAGAGGTCTTTAGACATGCAGGACCATATATGCAGTAATTTATCAAAATATGGAAGGATACACATCACAAAATCAACTTCAATATGACATGAAAACATATGCAGGCATGCAGCTCAATGTCTCTCGTTCAGGCATGTTTCATGAAAGAGCGGCTAACAATGAACAAATCCCACAAACTTAGTATCGAACACCGATTAAATGTGACATATTATGTATCATCTCATCATAGTCCAAAAATACTGTTTTGGTCACGGTTATGGTATCAGTTGTGAAACAAATTTGGCGGTCGATGCGGATGGTTTTATGATTGTCTGAAAGTAAAGTGTAAAAAACAAGATGGCATCCCATTTAAAGATAGTTGTGGTCTGGGATGAGCTGGCATGCCAGGTATGACCCGCTTGAAGCCCAATACGACACAACATGATTTGACACAAGGAACAATAGGCATTACATGAGTAACCCAACACGACACAATACCTCATTTTGGGTGGCAAGCACGACATGACATGACACAATACGACTTGGCACAAGACACGACAAGCACAACACGTGGCATGACACGTGGACGGCCTGGCACAACACGATTTCTATGGTTAATTGCATTGCATCGGCCGCATTGTAAAGGTTTTTGAAAAAGCAAACCGATATTTTCCATGTTGCATAGGTGTTAGAAAACATCGTTTTGGCCAAAGGATATCTCGTACTTTTGGCCAATTTTGGCGCTATGAAAATTGCATCACTCCGATTACTGCATTTTTGCACTATGGTCGTAAGCTTAGAAACTTTGATAGTCATGTATCATGTTGTATAGTGATAAAGTAGTTTTTTGACAAATCCAATCTAAAGTTTTAACATGGTAAATATGAAGGAAGCTTTTGACAAAAAATTTCACTGATTAAAATGATTTAAACTCACTATTCATCCAATGTAGCTCATCAAATTCACAAACTTTAGATATTAAGGGCATATTCATGAAATGAGCAGCTAAATTTGAACAAAACATTATGAAACCCTCATAGCAAACCTTATTTTTATCAAATTTCACAACAAAACATACCAGATTAACAATCAAAGCAGTAATCATCAATGCAGCAAATCAAATCAATACCCAGAGAACCAACAACCCAAAAACCCTTAACCAACTAGATAATCATCAAACAAAAAGACAAAACATATAAAAGCGTACCATCTTGAGTGACAAGAGGATAATCTTTAGCAGACAAATTGATGAACCAATCCCAATTAGAATTCAATCGAAGCAAAATCGAAGCACCCCTAAGCAACGAAGATATAGGGGAAGAACCTTTCGGGTAAGCAAAATCAGCTTTACCAATAACATGAACATTCCGGGCAGCTCTAAAAACAGGCATAGAGTTAACCCTAATAGCCAAACGATCACGATCAGCTTGAGGTGCAAACCGGTCAATGTGAAGCAAGTAGAAATTCTTAGGATGGTAAACAGAAAGAAGCAAACGGAAGATTCTAGAAGCATCCCCAGAAGATCCAGTAATGAAGTAAGCAATGGAAGGAACAAAAGGAAGAGGGGGTGAATTAGGGTTGTTAAGAACATGGGGAGTATTGGGAAAGAGACGGGTATCGGGAGAAGATGAAGTGGGTGTTGTTGTATAGTTTGTAGAAGAGAGAGAAAGGAGGAAAAGGAGAGAGAAGAAAATGGAAGCTGCTAAGCAGTATTTGGTGGAATTGTTGTCTCTCGGAGTTGGAGATGATGGTTGATTTTGCTGCATTTTTGGGGGATTTTGTGCAAATTTGGTTGAATTTGATGAAGATAGCAATTAAAGATGTTCAAAATTTTGTTAGTTTAAGAATTGGTAGAAAGATATGATCAATACTTTCCGGATCTGTAGTTTTTAGGGTTTGTAATGCTAGATTTTATGCCCAGAAAATTGGGGATTCTATCTACCCACTACCACTGACTAGTGACTACCCAGTACTGTGGACTGGGCAACTAACTAGGAAAGGATGGAAATTGATGTCGGTTGTGAACCCATGAGACCCGACTCCCTTTCAGGTGGGTTGTGCCTCGTGGGCATGGGTCACGCTCGAGCTATCGTATGCACTTGAGCGAGCCTAACAAAGTAGGGCAAAAGAGGTTGTTCGATATATGGGGTTAAAGATCGATTTGTTATATGTGGATTATTAGTGATGAGGCGATTGGTTAATGATCAGGTATTTATTGGATTAAGTTATAGTAAAGGGTTAATAATGAATTATATAGGGTTACTTTAAAAAATATATATATATAAGTACTCGTAGAAATGAATAGTCTTCATCTAATGTTATAGGGACGAGAAAGTTTAAATAAACTTCTAATAACATTAACGATTTATAACAAAGTAAAAAATAAGTAATTAGGTTGGATTTGGTTAGAGATAATTTGGAGTATCAAAAACAAATTCAAACTCATACTAGTTATTTTCATCAAAATTCAACTAATTATCGATCAGTTGCAAGTATTTTAGAACTCAACGAAAAGGGAAAATTTTTTATAAACAATCCACAAAAATTGAACCGGAAAAAACTTACACCGCACTATTTGA
>JAGPNP010000042.1:0-28736 GCA_019425755.1 Amaranthus cruentus
CATCGTTTATTATTCATTGTTCATTATTTATAATTCATTGTTCTTTGTTCACTTTTCTTTGTTCATTAATCAATGAACCTTGTTGATTGTTTATCGTTCATTGTTCATTGATATTTGATCTTTTTTCATTGTTTATCGATCAATGTTCATAGATTATTGTTCCTTGTTCATCATTCATTGTTCATCGTGTATTGTTCATTGATCATTACTTATCATTTATTGTTCATCGTTCATTTTTCATTGATTCTTGTTCATTGTTTATGATTCATTTCTCATTGCTCATTTTTCATCTCCATTGTTCATTGTTCAATATTTATAATTTCTTGTTCTTTGTTCACTTTTCATTGTTCATTAATTAGTGATCCTTGTTCATTGTTCATCGTTTATTATTCATTGTTCATTATTTATAATTCATTGTTCTTGTTCACTTTTCTTTGTTCATTAACTTGTTCATTGTCAGCATTAGTTCAGATCATTGTCATGATCATTGATCCATGTTCATTGTCATCATTAATCTGTAGTCATTGTACATTTTAATTTCATGATCATGATCTGTGATTTGTTCATCGTTCATTGTTCATTGATATTTGATCTTTTTTCATTGTTCATCGTTCAATTTTCATATGAACAATGAACAAGGATCAATGAACCATGAACGATGAATAGTAAATATTGAGTAAGGAACAAGGATCAATGATCAATGAACAATGCACGATGAACAAAATGATGAACAATGAACGATGAAAAATGAACAATGAACAATGAACAATGAACGATGAACAATGAACAAGGATCAATGATCAATGAACAACGAATGATGAACAATGAACCATGAGTGATGAACAAGGAACAAGGAATAATGATCAATGATCTATGAAGGATGAACAATGAATTATGATTAAGGATCCATGATCAATGAATATTGAACGATGAACAATGAACAAGGTTCATTGATTAATGAACAAAGAAAAGTGAACAAAGAACAATGAATTATAAATAATGAACAATGAATAATAAACGATGAACAATGAGCAATGATCAATGGATGATAAACAATGAACAAGGATCAATGAACCATGAACGATGAACAGTAAATATTGAGTAATGAACAAGGATCAATGATCAATGAACAATGAAAACTGAGCAATGAACAAGGATCAATGAACAATGAAAGTTGAACGTTAAACAAGGATCAATGATCTATTAACAACGAATGATGAACAATGAACCATGAGTGATGAATAAGGAACAAGGAATAATGATAAATGATTTATGAATGATGAACAATGAATGATGAATAAGGATCCATGATCAATGAATATTGAACGATGAACAATGAACAAGGATCACTAATTAATGAACAATGAAAAGTGAACAAAGAACAATAAATTATACATATTGAACAATGAACAATGGACGATGAAAAATGAGCAATGAGAAATGGATCATAAACAATGAACAAGGATCAATGAAAAATGAACGATGAACAATAAATGATAAGTAATGAACAAGGATTAATGATCAATGAACAATGCACGATGAACAATGAATGATGAACAAGGAACAATGATCTATGAAAATTGAACGATGAACAATGAAAAAAGATCAAATATCAATGAACAATGAACGATGAACAATCAACAAGGATCAATGATCCATGAACAATTAACAATGAACAATGAATAAACAGCTAATGATGAACAATGAACATGGATCAATGATCAATGAACAATGATCGCTGAACAATGAAAACTGAGCAATGAACAAGGATCAATGAACCATGAACAATGAACAATTAACGATGAACAATGAACAAGGATCAATGATCAATGAACAACGAATGATGAACAATGAACCATGAGGGATGAACAAGAAACTAGGAATAATGATCAATAATCTATGAACGATGAACAATGAGCAATGAGAAATGGATGATAAAAAATGAACAAGGATCAATGAACAAGGAACGATGAACAGTACATGATGAGTAATGAACAAGGATTAATGATCAATGAACAATGCACGATGAACAATGAATGATGAACAAGGATCAATGATTAATGAACAACGAATGATGAACAATTAACCATGAGTGATGAACAAGGAACAAGGAATAATGATCAATGATCTATGAAGGATGAACAATTAAAGATGATTAAGGATGCATGATCAATGAATATTGAACGATGAACAATGAACAAGGATCATTGATTAATGAACAAAGAAAAGTGAACAAAGAACAATGAATTATAAATAATGAACAATGAATAATGAACGATGAACAATGAGCAATGAGCAATGGATGATAAACAATGAACAAGGATCAATGAACCATGAACGATGAACAGTAAATATTGAGTAATGAACAAGGATCAATGATCAATGAACAATGCACGATGAACAATGAATGATGAACAAGGATCAATGATCTATGAAAATTGAACGATGAACAATGAAAAAAGATCAAATATCAATGAACAATGGACGATGAACAATCAACAAGGATCAATGATCCATGAAGGATTAACAATGAACAATGAATAAACAGTTAATGATGAACAATGAACATGGATCAATGATCAATGAACAATGATCGCTGAACAATGAAAACTGAGCAATGAACAAGGATCAATGAACAATGAACAATGAACAATGAACGATGAACAATGAACAAGGATCAATGATCAATGAACAACGAATGATGAACAATGAACCATGAGTGATGAGCAAGAAACTAGGAATAATGATCAATAATCTATGAACGATGAACAATGAGCAATGAGCAATGGATGATAAACAATGAACAAGGATCAATGAACAAGGAACGATGAACAGTACATGATGAGTAATGAACAAGGATTAATGATCAATGAACAATGCACGATGAACAATGAATGATGCACAAGGATCAATGATCTATGAAAATTGAACGATGAACAATGAAAAAAGATCAAATATCAATGAACAATGAACGATAAACAATCAACAAGGATCAATGATCCATGGACAGTTGAACCATATGTGCATCCGTCAAACAATGGTTCTAGTCAAACATTAGCAAAAAATCATGACGGCACGAAAAGAATAATAGCAATCACCTCGCGACCAGCCCACCTTGCACCACCCGCGGAGCCTCCACCTATGCACCAATGACTTGGATAGGAGTAGATATGACATCTTGGCACATGGACCTCACCATCAAGGGCCAAGAACTGCTCCTAATGATATTTCCAAGCCCATGAAAAACCGAGAACAAGGTCCCCTAGTCAGCAACATCCGGACAGTAATAAATCAGCAATACGAGCCTTCTACCATGCGACTTTCCACGAACTGAATTGAGAGGAGGAAGCATTCTTTTGATCAATCCAAAGGGAGTAATGTTAGGGTGCATTGCAAGCTACAAATAAGAGCATCAAGCATGGAAAATACCGAAGATATAGGCCTATAATTGAAGCCCAAATAGTCATGTCGCACGGAAGAGCTGCTGTGTTCTTTTTAAAATTCTGATTTCTGTCTTGTTTTAGAATCACGTGTATTAGGCGTGGGCTTTAAAATGGGCAACGACTATTTTTTATTCTTAGGCCTATAAATAGCTATAGCTTGTATAGAATTGAGACATTCCTCAGATTTGCATTTAGAGCACATAAACCGTGCCTTAATAAGTGAAAATCAGATTTTTTGGTTCTCTTGTTCATTGCTTTGTCTCTTTGATCACCCCACTCATAAAGGTGTGGAACACCTCCTAATCTCTTCATTGTGGAACAATTCAAGAGTGTATCCTTCATTGGCATTGAGTGAAACTCAATAAAGAAGGTGTAGAGTCCAAACATTGGTGAGGAAACCAATAAGTGTTGGATTGAGGGGCTGATTAGGAAATCAAGAATTGATTTCTTGGGTACTTTGGCGTGGGTATTGTGAAAAGAATACTCGACCATCCTGCGTGCAAATCGAGGGGTTGATTGTGTGCAAGATCGAGACTCTGAAGGAACCGATCTTGGTGCAACAACGAATGATGAACAATGAACCATGAGTGATGAACAAGGAACAAGGAATAATGATCAATGATCTATGAAGGATGAACAATTAAAGATGATTAAGGATCCATGATCAATGAATATTGAACGATGAACAATGAACAAGGATCATTGATTAATGAACAAAGAAAAGTGAACAAAGAACAATGAATTATAAATAATGAACAATGAATAATGAACGATGAACAATGAGCAATGAGCAATGGATGATAAACAATGAACAAGGATCAATGAACCATGAACGATGAACAGTAAATATTGAGTAATGAACAAGGATCAATGATCAATGAACAATGCACGATGAACAATGAATGATGAACAAGGATCAATGATCTATGAAAATTGAACGATGAACAATGAAAAAAGATCAAATATCAATGAACAATGAACGATGAACAATCAACAAGGATCAATGATCCATGAACAATTAATAAAAAACAATGAATAAACAGTTAATGATGAACAATGAACATGGATCAATGAACAATGAACAATGAACGATGAACAATGAACAAGGATCAATGATCAATGAACGACAAATGATGAATAATGAACCATGAGTGATGAACAAGGAACAAGACATAATGATCAATAATCTATGAACGATGAACAATGAATGATGAATAAGGATCCATTATCAATGAATATTAAATGATGAACAATGAACAAGGATCTTTGATAAATGAACAATGAAAAGTGAACAAAGAACTATGAATTATAAATAATGAACAATGAACAATGAACGATGAACAATGAGCAATGAGCAATGGATGATAAACAATGAACAAGGATCAATGAACAATGAACGATGAATAGTAAATGATGAGTAATGAACAAGGATTAATGATCAATGAACAATGCACGATGAACAATGAATGATGCACAAGGGTCAATGATCTATGAAAATTGAATGGTGAAAAATGAAAAAAGATCAAATATAAATGAACAGTGAACGATGAACAATCAACAAGGATCAATGATCCATGAACGATTAACAATGAACAATGAATAAATAGTTAATCATGAACAATGAACATGGATCAATGATCCATGAACATTGATCGCTGAACAATGAATACTGAGCAACGAAAAAGGATCAATGAACAATGAAAAATGAACGATGAACAATGAACGAGTATCAATGATCAATGGACAGCGAATGATGAACAATGAACCATGAGTGATGAACAAGGAACAAGGAATAATAATCAATGATCTATGAAGGATGAACAATGAATGATAAAAAAGGATCCATGATCAATGAGTATTGAACGATGAACAATGAACAAGGATCATTGATTAATGATCCATGAACGATAAACAATTAACAAGGATCAATGAGCAATGAACGATGAACAGTAAATGATGAGTAATGAACAAGGATTAATGATCAATGAACAATGCACGATGAGCAATGAATGATGCACAAGGATATCTATGAAAATTGAACGATGAAAAATGAACATGGATCAATGATCCATGAACAATGATCGCTGAACAATGAAAACTGAGCAATGAACAAGGATCAATGAACAATGAACAACGAACGATGAACAATGCACAAGGATCAATGATCAATGAACAACGAATGATGAACAATGAACCATGAGTGAACAAAGAACTATGAATTATAAAGAATGAACAATGAATAAACAGTTAATGAATAATGAAAAGTGAACAAAGAACTATGAATTATAAATAATGAACAATGAACAATGAACGATGAACTATGAGCGATGAGCAATGGATGATAAACAATAAACAAGGATCAATAAACAATGAACGATGAACAATAAAAGATGAGTAATGATTAATGAACAATGAATAATGCACGATGAATAATGAATGATGAACAAGCGATCAATGATCTATGAAAATTGAACGATGAACAATGAAAAAAGATCAAATATCAATGAACAATGAACGATGAACAATCAACAAGGATTAATGATCCATGAATGATTAACAATGAACTATGAATAAATTTTTATTGATGAACAATGAACATGGATCAATGATCAATGAACAATGATCGCTGAACAATGAAAACTGAGCAATGAACAAGGATCATCTAACAATGAACAATGAACGATGAACAATGACCAATAACCAAGGATCAATGATCAATGAAAATTGAACGATGAACAATGAAAAAAGATCAAATATCCATGAACGATTAACAATGAACAATGAATAAACAGTTAATGATGAACAATGAACATGGATCAATGATCAATGAACAATGATCGCTGAACAATAAAAACTGACCAACGAACAAGGATGAATGAACGATGAAAAATGAACGATGAACAATGAACAAGGATCAATGATCAATGGACAACGAATGATAAACGATGAACAATGAGCAATGAGCAATGGATGATTAAACAATGAACAAGGATCAATGAACACGAAATGATGAACAATAAATATTGAGTAATGAACAAGGATCACTGATCAATGAACAATGCACGATGAACAATGAATGATGAACAAGGATCAATGATCTATGAAAATTGAACGATGAACAATAAAAAAAGATCAAATATCAATGAACAATGAACGATGAACAATCAACAAGGATCAATGATCAATGAACAATTAACAAAAAAAATTGAATAAACAGTTAATGATGAACAATGAACATGGATCAATGATCAATGAACAATGATCGCTGAACAATGAAAACTAAGCAACGAACAAGGATCAATGAACAATGAAAAATGAACGACGAACAATGAACGAGGATTAATGGTCAATGGACAGCGAATTATGAACAATGAACCATGAGTGATGAACAAGGAACAAGGAATAATGATCAATGTTCTATGAAGTGTTGGCCCAATTGGTTTTGATGATAACTTAAACATTTATAAACAAACATATTACGTTGTGAGATTGTTGTGTTAGGTTATATATCCGGTCTTCAAAAGGTCGTTGATGAAACCATTAGAAGTTGAAAAGGACATTGCTACTTTACGTTACAAGATTATGTCAAATTCGGAGAATGGTCAAATCAGAGACAGTGCAGTGTTCCCAGGTCAACCGTCAGAGAATTGGTCAACGAATTTATTAAGAAAATAATTTTTAGTTTTCTTTTTATTTTTGTTGTACGGGTGATAAGTCAAGGCAGCACAAGGAAGTTAACTTGGAATTAAAATAAACATTCCTTAAAATAGTAAATCCTAAAAATCCTCCTTGAAATTAGGATATTATCTATTTTTGGAGTAACTTGGGATCATGGGTTTATGGGTTTAAGAGTTCTCATGATTATATATATGCAACATTTTGCAACCGGCACAATTGGTGATCAACAAAGAGAGAAATTATTTGTGCCCAATATCCTTCGTGAGATCCAAAAATCAAGAAGAGGAAATCTTGAGTGTTCCTTAATCGCTTATTAATTCCACAACATTTCCTTGTGCTATTCTTGTTTTGTTCATCCATTTTAGAGAAGTTTTATGTACGGGTTTTTGAGAGAATTTGTAATTAGACTTTGAATCTAAGGGGAATAGAGAAGAATTTTTGTAAAGAGAGAAAAGAGAATGAGAGAAGAAGGTAAGAAAGAGAAAGAGAAGAAAGAGAAAGAAAGGAGAATTATTTTTATGTAATAAGAATTATATTTACATAAAATTAATAAGAAATAAAATCCTTAGAGGTAAGTAACAGCTCTTTCCCAATCTCTTAGTGTTCTTTATAGTTTTCTTTAAATTGCTTTGGAAATATTTTTATTATCGAGAATTCAGCAGAAAATAGGGAAAGATACTCCTAGGACACTACAAAAATTTCCCACCTCTTTTGGGTTAAGTTGTCTCTAAGTGTTTTCTACAATTGGTATCGAGCCGTTCCTCATTTGATCAGGAAACCACGAGGCCGTATCTTAGTGTATTAGAGATGATGAAAATGAATGAACGCATGGAAAGAAGGTTACTACTCGAGAGACCACCCATGTTGATGGTAAATTCTACACATATTGGAAAATAGGATGGAGATCTTCATTAAAGCGAATTACAAGTTTGGAGAGTCAAGTTGGAGACTTTTGAGGTAACTACTACAACTCAATAACAGGCTGTTCCCAAACCTACTACAAAATACAGAAGGAAGATTTTAGAAAATGGAGATGAATGCTTTGCTATCAAATTACTTCATTGTGGGCTTGGTCCCAAGCGAACACAATGCATAATGGGTTGCAATCGGCAAAACAAATTTGGGATCTCGAAGTTACCCGTGAAGGAGCGAGTGAAGTAAAGCGTTCAAGATTGGCTTGCTCATGTCAAAATACTGAGCGATTTGTTATGGAACCTCGAGAAAGCATTAAGAAATGTTACTAGATTCCACGAACATCACAAATGAGCTTGCCTCTAGAAGGCTAATTCCTCCAGATGAGCAATACGAAGATTACAAGAAGCCTTCCTCAAGACGATTGGAGGCAGGGTCGCGACCTACAAGAACCCGGATTTACAAAGTTCAATGAAGAGTTCTTGCCCTATGACTCATGAATTACATTTGGGAAGCGTAGCGGTTCAGAAACAAAGGTAACTCAGCCGGCGAAAAGAGCAAAGAAAGAATCGAAGCGATGAGGAAGAAGCGGCCATGTTGGTTAGGAAATTCAAGAAGTTCTTGGGAACAATCGTATAACAATCAAAAGAAACAAAGAAAAGAACTTGAATTCAAAACCTAGAATGTCACAAATGTGGAATAAGAGCACTTCTACAAGGAATACCCTCATGGAAAAATGAAAAGGGTAAAGGGAAGAAGAGAGGCGGGAAGACAACCCAACAAAAGGGAACTTCAACAAAGCCGTTTTGAAAGCCATGATAGCTGCATGGGGAGAATCAGAAGCGGAAAGCTGAAAGCTCCGTCGAAGAAGAAGAAAGCGACCAATCTTTGTCTCTAGCGCGCATGATGAAAAGTCAAAAGGAAAAGAGAATGCTGTCCTGATCCTTCTTGATTACTTATTCAAATTGGATAAACATAGATTAGTTAAAATGATTTTAAGTCTAAACTTGAAAACAAAGCCATCTCGTCTCAAGACGAAAAAAGACCTAAGAGCTTGAAAAGACCAAATACCCTACCTTAATTTTTTAGGACGATGTAACTCGATCTTTGAATTGCTTGATAATAATGTGATGTTGAAGAAGCTTTAGAAAAGGTTAAACAAGAGAACATCATGTTAAATCTTGAAATAAATCAACTTAAGTTGTTTGAAATTGAATTAAGTAATGAAGTCTAATAATGAAATTAAATGTGTTTTAATCAAATGAAATTAGACCTAGAACCTTAAAAAATAAACGCAGGCTGTTAAATTCAAAGGAAAGGGAAAGTAAGAGAAATCCCAAATGGATACTTAATGCTCAAACTAAAAACAAGGTTTAGGATCAATATAAAACGATAAAAGAAAAGGTCTAGCTTGATCTCCATAAAAGGTATCGATTCTTTTGGCAAGGGCACCGAAACATCAATGTTTAAAAGGACAAGACAACAAAACGAACCAAATATCTCGATAGGGTTTGGATAAAGAAATTTGATTCTTTATATGTCGACATGGAACCAAGGATGGTTGGGTTCCACCCTCTCACAATAGTCTAGCTTTCACGGGTTCTAGTGGGGAGCAACTCATGAGTATCTCGGCGTGCCAGCTTTCCCAAGCACATACGGCGATAGATAAAATTTCTCTCATGGAAGCCATATGGAGGATGATCTTTGGCATAATATGAAAAAAAGGAGAAATCATTGCAAAAGGAAAGATAGAAGGTCAAGTTCATTTATAGATAATGTATTTTTTGGGAGAATTTAAAACAATCTTTTAAGTATTTCTCAATTTTGTGATAAAGTAACTCAGAAACTTTACTTCAAAAGCCGCATCATTTCAGGCGGCGCAGGTAACAACCATTCGGAAGAATCGAGAAAAGAACACCTACATTAGGTGACACCGCAAATTCCCAAAAAAGTTTAAATGTAAAAGTATACAGAAGATACCTCTTTTCATGGTTGGAAAGCGTTTTCATTGCTTAATAACTCACATCTAAGACCTGGGAAAAAGGATTCCGTCCCTTTTAAATTTCAAAGAATGAAGTTTGGCATCCTTGCAAAGGAAAAATGCAGGTCATCCTTAAACCAAAATGGCCGGGGAAACCCACCAAAACCATCCCTTTGGAATTTAACAAGCGGATAAGAGAGTCCAAAGTCCCGCGTTGTATATGTATTTTTATGGGTTTATGATTAAAAGGAATTTATGGGCGTATTTTTATGTAAAAAATGGATTTTAAATTTGTTGCCGCTAAAATTCAAAATAAAATCTAAACTTTCACATAAGATCCGGGTCATGCTAAGAAAATTAAAAATTAAGGTCATAATTATTGTAATGAGCATAAATCGAATTTTTCCGCGCCCCGAAACATCCACAAACCCAAAAAGGTGGGGGTTGAAAAGAAAATAATTTGAAAAAATTAGAACCATGTTAATAGCTAGTGGTTTACCAAAAAATTATTAGGCGAGCTGTTAATACTGCATATTATATAATGCTTAAAGTGCTAGTTAGATCGCTACAAAACCCCTATTATTTCATATTTCCCGAGTCTTTTGGATATGCGATGTTTTGTGCATGTCATGGAAAGCAAAATATTGGTAAATTGATGAAAAGAAGTGATGAAGGTACATTCTGACTATTCATCTCACAGGTAAAGCTATAGATTTTATAATAAAGAAAGCTATCATGTTGAGGAATGCATTCACATTATATTGATAAACAAATTTTTATTGACAAGTAGCAAGCTGAGGATTTTAAGATAGGTCGCAATCTGGATGATGAAAATAATACACAACAAGAGCAAGATCAAGAAGAGCAACAACAGGTTCGGAATCGTGCAAACAATCAAGAACGAGAACAGCGAGCGGTTGAGCGGCCGGATGTTCCTAATCCGAAATTCCGAGAGAAGTTGAAGAAGAAACATTGAAGCGAACCAAATGAGGGAAGTCAGTGAGCCTGACACGTCTCACGAGATTTTGTTCAGCAAAGCCGTGAACAAAAGTCACATCACTAGACTTGATTCTAAGTGACATAGGAAAGGCATCAACAGGTCCCCAATACAGAAACTTACGTACGCGCATTTCTATCAACATTGGAACCCAAGATTCATGAAAGCACTACAAAATTGGTGGGTGTAGCTATGCAAGATGAATGAATGAGTTGAAAGGATATAATCAGCGGAAGGTATTGACTATCTTGAACTTTTACTCCGAGTTGCTAGATTGAAGCATATTGAATTACTGCAAATTTCATTCTCTTTTATGAATTTTAAATTATATCAAATGGACGTAAATATGCATTCTTAAATTAGTTTCTACGAAGAAGTATTTGTGGAACATAGCTTGGCTTTGAAAACCAATTTCTAGGATCACGTCTACAAGCGATAAAAAGCTCTTTATAGAGCTAAAACAAGCACCTAGACAATGATGCACGAGAGATTATCTAAATTTTACGATTGAAAACAAGTTCATAGAGGTAAAGTATTATAAACTTTATTCTTTAAGAAAAAGGTTGGATATTTAGTTGTTCAAATATATGTTGATGATATTATTTTTGAGTCTACCAGTAATAATTGTAAGGAATTTCTTGACCTAATGAGTAATGAATTTGGAGATGTAAGTACTGATGGAGATTAAATTTCTTCCTTGGTTTGCAAATTAAACAACGCTACTAACAGTATTTTTATACATCCAACAAAATATATAAAGACTTTTAAAGAAATATGGACTGAGATATCAAGACAAACCATACACCGCAGCACTAACATAAGATTAGATGAAGACTCACTTGAATTAGTGTGACAAACTATGTATAGAGGCATGATAGGATGTCTACTACTTAGCGCTAGTGCATATATCCTTAGTTTGGTTTTGTGCTAATTGATCAAATCCTAAAGAATCATCATACATTTGTGAAAAGATTTAAGATATTTAAAAGGAAGCATGACTTGTCCACATTTTATCAGAAAAGTGATGTCTATGACTTGAAAGGCTGAAAGAATTATGCGGGGGATCTTTTGAATAAAATTTCATGCGGGAAAGAGTGGGTTTCTTGGCCTTGCTTGAGTATCGGTTTTCAAAGCAGAAACCAAAAGCCTTTCTGAGGCTTTTGGCGGGCTGGCGTCTTTGTTTATAAATGGAAAAAAACCGAGCTTTGGGAAATTTAAAATTTTAATGTGTTCCCATTTATTTGGGAAAAATTTCAAGAATGCGTTTGCAAAAGATCAGGATGCATCTTTAAGGAGTTAAACATATTCATATTAGGCATCATTTTCTAAAAGGACAATGTCGGCGTAAAAACATTATTAAACATGTCGTTAATGATCAAGTTGCGGATATCGCCATAGCTAGGGGGGCAATTTGAGAGGGTTGGAGCTGGTATGATCAAGATTTACTTAAAGGGTTTATGCCGCATTTTCCCCCTCCCAAACAATGGGGAAAAAATTTGGGAAATTAGATCAACCACACAAATGATCCCTTCAAATGGGTGATCGCCAATTAAGTATTTCATAAACTTTGCTGGTTGCTTTAAAGAAGGATAGATAAATCTATTTTTATTTTATACTTTTTTATTTTACAAAAATCCGAATTTTTCCAATTCGGCATTTTTTTTTTTTTCCCCCTTTATGGGCACTAAACAGAAATGGAAGGCCCGGGTCCCGGTGGCCCGGGAAAGTAATTGGGCAAATCTATATTCAGCGACCAAACAATTAAACTTTTTAAAAACACAAAAAGAATACAAAAATCTTAACGGCTTCTTTATTTAAACACTCCTTCGCAAAAACCCATTCAAAACATTTTCTTCTTCCTAACAAACATTTCCCCCATTTCCCTAACAATCCCAACCCCCCCTCAAATTCACTCTAAAATCTCAGTCCCTGCTTGAAACCCCAAACGACTCTAAATTAAAGCACCAGTCTCACCCATCATAGGGCACCTCATCTAACAAAAAAAATTTAAACAAAACCCAAAACTTCGTAGCGGCACAAAAGGGGTTTTCGCGAAAGGAAGCCTCTTCAAAACGCAAAAAAGGCAAGTTGTGGATCCGTTGGGAGCACATCTTCAAGAACAATGAGCGGGGATTAGGTCAATGGCGCGGAATGAAAATGAACCATGGTGATGAACAAGGAACAAGGAATAATGTTATGTTCTATGATTTTTAGCCCAATTGGTTTTGATGATCTTAAACATTAAAAACAAAACATATTACGTTGTGAATTGTTGTTAGGTTATATATCCGTCTTCAAAAGGTCGTTATTGAAACCATTAGAAAGTTAAAAAAGGACATTGTATTTTACGTTTCAAGGTTATTCAAATTGAATGTTAAAATCGAACGATCTCAGTTCCCGGTCACGCGGAAAGTGGTAGCAATTTATTAAGAAAATAATTTTTAAAGTTTTCTTTTTTTTGTTTCGAGGTGAATAAGTCAAGCAGACAAGGAAAGTTAACTTGAATTAAAAAAAACATTCCTTAAAAAAAAGTAAATCCTAAAATCCTCCTTGAAATTAGGATATTATCTATTTTTGGTATAAACCAAAAGAACTTGGGTAACCTCAAGTTTTCTATTTCTAACTAATTAACCTCTCTCCACATCACTTGGGATCAGGAGTTTTAGGTTTTTAAGAATTTTCATGATTATATATATCACATTTTGAAACGCACATTGGGTGATAAACAAAGAAAATTATTTGTACCCAATATCGCCCTTGAGATCCAAAAATCAAAAGAAATCTTGAGTGTTCCTTAATCGCTTTTAATTCCAACATTTCCTGTCTTTTTGTTTTTTCATATTTAGAGATTTTATTACGGGTTTTGAAGAATTTGTAATTAGACTTGGTGAATCAAGGGAATAGAAAAGAATTTTTGTAAAGAGAAAAAAGAACGGAAGAACCGGGTAAGAAAGAAAGAGAAAGAAGAGAGAAGGGGGAATATTTTTGTAAAAAAATTATATTTACATAAAATTAATAAAGAAAAAGTCTAGAGGGTGTGGCTTTCCCACGTTATTCTATGTTCTTTATAGTTTTTTTAAATTCTTTGAGTTTTTTTATTTCGAAATTGCGAAAAAAGGGCAAATACTCCTAGGACACTACAACAATTCACCCCCCCCTCTTGTTGCAGTTCGTTGTCTCTAAGTGTTTCTACATGAAGGATGAACAATGAATGATGAATAAGGATCCATGATCAATGCATATTGAACGATGAACAATGAAATAGGATCATTGATTAATCGACAATGAAAAGTGAACAAAGAACGATGAATTATAAATAATGAACAATGAATAATGAACGATGAACAATGAGCAATGAGCAATGGATGATAAAAAAGAACAAGCATCAAGAAAAATGAACGATGACGATGAAATGATGAGTATAGACAAGTTAGATCAATGACAATGCACATGAACAACGGGAAGATGCCAGGATCAATGATCTATGAAAATTGAATGGGAATAGAGCGGATAAAATTCAATGAGCAGGCGATGAACAATCAACTAGGATCAATGATCCGAATGATTAACAATGAACAATGAATAAATAGTTAATGATGAATAATGAACATGGATTAATGATCCCCTGAACAATGATCGGAAAATGGCAGGGAATGAACAAGGATCAAAGAAAATGGGCGATGAATTTATGGGCATGAACAAGGTAGTCAAGAACAAAGGGAAAAAGACAATGAACCCTTTGGTGAACAAAAAAACCAAAATTTTTAAAATTAAAACAATGAATTGGATTTGGAAGAGAAAAGTGAACAAGGGCTTCGATTTTAAATAATGACAATGAACAATGAGCGATAGAAAATGGCGATGGCGTGGATGATAAACTTAACGGATTAAACACGGGAATGATGAACAATAAATATTGAGTAAGGCCAGGATCACGATAATTGAACAATGGGGATGAACATGAATTGATGAACGGATCAATGATCTTGAAAATTGAAAAGATGAACGAAAAATATCAAAATCTAACAATGGGGCGATGAACAATCGCGGATCAAAGATTTAACAATTAACAAAAATTGAATAACGGTTTGATGAACAATGAACATGGATCAGATCAATGAACAATGATCCGAACAATGAAAACGGAGCAACGAACAAAAGGTTAATGCGTGGGAGCGGCGAATGAGCGGAATTTTGGGATGGGCGGGAATTATGACAATGAACCGAGGGGATGAACAAGGAGGAATAATTTATCAATGTTCTTGGGAAAGGGTGAACAATGAATATGGAAAAGGATCCCGTCCGTAGATAAAGGCGATGAACAAATGAAATAGGAATGGTGAAATAAATGAAAAGTGAACAAAAGCGATGGGTTATAAATAATGAACAATGAAAAATGAAAAAATGGCAATAATGGTGAACAGTAAGGGTAGGAACAAAAGGATTAATGATCAATGAACAAGCTGGGGGACAATGAAGATGCACAAGGATCAATGGGCTAAGAAAAATTGAATGGTGAATAATGAAAAAAGATCAAATAAAATAGACAATGAGCGATGAACAAAAGCGGATCAATGATCCTGGCGTTAACAATAACAATGAATAAATAGTTTGATGGGTAATTAAACCCCTGGATCAATGATCCCGAACAGGATGGTTTAACAATGACGTGAACCGTGAAGGGATCTATCCAATGGACAGCGAATAAGAAACAATGAACCTGATAAAAGAACTAATTATAAATAATGAACAATGAATAAACAGTTAATGAACAATGAAATGAACAAGCTATGAATTATAAATAATAACAATGAACGTGACAATGAGGATGAGCAATAGATGATAAACAATGAACAGGATCAATAATTTTAAAACGATGAACGGTAAATGATAGGTAATAAGCGGATTAATAACGGCGAATCATGCCGATGAAATGAATGATGAACAAGGATCAAAATCAAAACGGCGATGAATAATGAAAAAGATCTGTATCATAGACAAAAGCGATGGAGCAATCAACAGGATCAAATCCTTGAAGGTTCAATTAACAATGAATACATTTAAGAAAAAACAATGAACCTTGGTTTAATAAAACAATGAACAATTGGAAAATAAAAGAGGCGAATGGATCAATGAACGGGAAAATTGAGCGATGAAAAAATGAAAAGGTTAATGACAATGGGGCCCAATGAATAACAATGAACCGGTATTAACAAGGAAAAGAATAATGATCAAAGTCTGAAGGATGAACAATGAATGATGAATAAGGATCCCAGTCAATGAATATTAAGCGATGAAATAAACAAGGATCATTGATTTGAACAATGAAAAGGAACAAAGCGATGGGTTATGAATAAAAACTGGGAATAATGAAAAGTGAAATGAGCAAAGAGCCTGGGTTATAAACAATTAACAGGTCAATGAACAGCGAAAAGATGAGCGATTAAATTGATAGGAACAAGGTTACTGGGGAAAGCATTGGGCAATGAATGATGCAAAAGGATAATGATTAAAATTGAATGGGGGAACAAAAAGATCAAATATCAATGAACAATGAACGATGAACAAAGCGGATCCAAGATCAAGAGCGATTAACAATGAACAATGAATAAATAGTTAATAGAACAAGAACAGGGGTTGAAACCGACCTTGATCGGTGAAAATGGCGAACAATGAACGGGGTCAATGAACAATGAACAATGAGCGATGAACTAACAAGGTTACGATAATGAACAACGAATGATGAACAATGAACCATGGTGACAAGGAATTGGATTAAAATAATGAACAATGAATAACGGTTAATGAACAAGAAAAATAAAGAACAAATTTTAAACAAAGAAAAAGAACTAACAATGAACAATGAAAAATCGATGAGCAATGGATATAAAAATGGGCAGGATCAAAAAAACAATAGCGATGACATAAAGATGGTAATGGCGAAATTAATGAACAGCGAATAATTCCGTGGAACAATAATGATGAAAAGGATCAATGATCTATGGGCGATGAACAATGAAAAAAGATCAAATATCAATAAAAATGACGATGTACCAATCAGCGGAAGGGATTAAAGATGAGCAAATGCGTTAGTTAATGATGAACAATGAACATGGATCAATGATCAATGAACAATGATCGCTGAACAATGAAAATTGAGCAACGAAAAAGGATCAATGAACAATGAAAAATGAACGATGAACAATGAAACGGGATCTGATAATGGAATTGGATTTAACAATGAACCTGAGTGATGAACAGGGGAAAAGGAATAATGATCAATGATCATGAAGGGCCGAACAATAGGAATTTGAAAAGGATCCAGATCCGAAATTGGGGATGAACTAGAACAAGGAAATTGCTAATATGAAAAGTGAACAAAACGATGAATTATAAATAATGAAAAAATGAATAATGACGATGAACAATACAATAAACATAGGGTGGTAAACAATTAACGGATCGAAAACGATGAACAAAAAATATAGTATGAAAAGGTTAATGATCAATGCAAACCCGCGATGAACATTGAATGATGCACAGGTTATGTTATGAAATTGGTTGGGAAAATGAAAAAGATCAAATATAATGAAAAAATGAACGATGAACAAAACAAGGATCAATATCCCGGCGTTAACAATTTGCAATGAATAAATAGTTTGATGAGCATGAACATGGATCTGATCCCCTGACCAATTGATAAACCCCTGAACAACGAAAATGGTAATGAAGCATGGATGATAACAATGAACAAGGTTTAATGAAAGATGAACGATGAGCGATGGCGGTGAGTAAGGGGAAAGTTAATGATCTATAACAAGGATGAATGAGCGATGAAAAGTAAAAAGGATGTGAACGGGGTAAATTCTAAAATTCACGATGAACAATAATGATGAACAGGATCAATGATCTAAAATGGGCGTGAACAATAAAAAAGATCAAATATCAATGAACAATGAACGATGAACAATCGGAAATCAATGGTCGAACGTTCAAAAAATGAATAAGCGGTTAATGATGAACAATAAAGCGGATTAATGATCAAAGCAATGAACGATGAAAAGGTAAGAGGGAATTGATGATAAACAATGAATAAGGATCAATAACAATGAGCGATGAGCGATGGGCGGAAGGAACAAGGTTAATGATGTGAACAAGCGATGAACAATGATTGATGAACAAGGATCAATGATCCGTTGGCGATGAACAATAAAAAATCACATATCAATAAAATTTAGCGATGAACAATCAACAGGATCAAGAAGTCCGCGTTAACAAGAACAATGAATAAGCGTTGGATGAACAATAAACATGGATCAATGATAAAAAAAAATGAAAAAATGAACAATGAATGGCAAAAGGGGGGATAAACAATGAACAAGGATCAAAAAAAAATGGAAAATGAGCGGCGTGAGCAAGGGGGAAAAGGTTAATATTTAAAATTCAATGCCCCATTTAAAATAATGATGAATAAGGATAAAAATCGGATTAAAAAAAACAATGAATAACGTTAAAAATGAAAAGATGGGCATGGGTCTTTTTCAATGAAAAATGAACGATGGAAAAAGTAATGGCAAAAGGGTGATAAAAATGACGAGGGGGTTTAACAATGGAAAAGATCCGCGGGGTTCTTTTTGAGAAAAGGGAAAAAAGGGTTTGATCATGAAAGGATGAATGAACAAAAAAAAAATGAGCGATTAAATGATGGTATTGAACCGGAAAAAATCAAAAACCCCAAACGATGAACAAAAAATGATGAAAAAGGATCCAAAAATCTAGAAAAAGGGGGATGAACAAAAAAAAAGATCAAATATCAAAAAAAATAAAAAATGAATAAAAAGCGGATAATGATCCGCCCCGCGATTAACAATGAACAAGGGAATTTTGCGAACAAAGAATGGATCAAAAATCGGAACAATAACGATGAATAATGAAGCAAAAATGGGTTTTAAAAAATGAACAAGGATAAGGGCCCCAAGAGCGATGGGGCGATCGTAGAACGGAACAAGGTTAAGTCAGTAGCCCCCAAAGCCCCTGAACAATGAATTTTTAATAAGGATCATTTATCTTGAAAAAGGCGATGAACAATGGGGAAAAAAAATATCAATGAACAATAGCGGTAACAATCGCAAGGGGCAAGCCGCGGAAAGAAACAAGAACAATGAAAACAGTTTATTAAAGAAAAAACATGGATCTTTTCAAAAAAAAAAAAGAAAAATGAAAAAAAGGGGTTTGGAATGGGTAAGCAATGGGCAAGGTCAATAACAATGGAAAAGATCCCCCAATTTTGGGGGTAAGGAACAAGGGGTTTAAAGATGTATGAACAAAAGGTGGAAGAAAAAAGAACGATGAGCGGGAAATGGTGGAGAAAAAAGGGTAAATTCAAAATTTAAAAAAGCCCGATGGAAAATAATATTTTCAAAAGGTAAAAATCTATAAAAGGGGAGGAAAAAAGAAAAAAAACAAATATCAATGAACGTGACGATGAACAATCGCAAAAGGTCAAAAATCCCGGGCGATTGCCAAAAAAGAAAAAGCAGTTAAAGATGAACAATGAACCCTGGATTAATTAATTTTAAAAATAAAAATTAATAATTGGGCAATGGATGATAAAACAAAGAAAGGATCTAAACAAAAAGCGATGAAAGCGCGATGAATAAGGAACAAGGTTAATGATCAATGACAATGCAGCAAAAAAAATGATGAACAAAAGGTCAATAAAAATGAAAATTGGCGATAAAACAATAAAAAACCGAAAATTTAATAACAATGAGCATTTCAATGGGGAAAGGGTCAAAAATCCGCAGGGGGTTAAAAAAAAGAACAATGAAAAGGGGTTTATGAAAAATAAAGCAGGGGGCAAAAATCAATGAACAAAGGGGGGATGAACAATAGGAAAAACAATTTTGGTGATAAACAAAGAAAATAAACAATGAGCGATGAATAAGGCCCTTTTCAAGGGGAAGGTTTGATAAAGAAAGGCGATGAACAATGATTATTTTAAAAAAGGTCAATGATCTATGAAAATTGGCGATGAACAATAAAAAAAACAAATATCGAGAAATGAACGTGAACAATCCCCCAAGGTTAAAAATCCGGCGGTTTTCAAAAAAAATTTAAATGATTAAAAAGAAAATAAACTGGATTGTCAAAAAACAATGAAAAATCCTGAGGGGAAAAGGGGAAAGGATGATAAAAATTGGGCAAGGATCAATAAACAATCAACAAAAAAAAAAAGCCTTTTTGAGCGGGGAAAAGGGTTAATGATCAAGTACCCCAAGCACGATGAACAATAAATGATGATTGGGTCAAAAATTTTTAAAAAATTTAAAAAGAACAATGAATAAGCGTTAATGATGAAGATGGCATGGATCCTGGTAATTTTAAATGAACGATGAAAATAGTAAAAGGAATTTTGGTGTTTTAAAAAAGAAAGGATCAAAAAACAAAAAGCGATCCGCGGTAACAGGATGAATTGGGGGAAAAGGTTAAAATCCCCCGAACAAGGATGAATGAAAAAAGAACGATGAACGGGGAAAAGATGGTTTTAAAAAGGATAAAAATTCCAATTTAAAATGCACGTGAAAAAAAAGAGAAAAAAGGTCCAAAAAAAACATAAAAATTGAAAAATGGGAAAATTTAAAAAATGAAATATCCGGGGAAAATGAGCGATGAAAAAACAGCAAGGATGGCGTCCGCGAGCGATTTTTTAAAACAATGTATAAAATTTGATAACAATGAACGGTTTTAAAGATAAAAAAAAATGGCGATAAAAAAAGGTAAAGAGCAAAAGGGTAATTTGAAAAATCCCCGGGTCTGGAAAATAAAAGATGAAAAATGGGGGTGAACGCGGGCAAGGTTTAGTCAATGTACAATGCAACCCCCGGCAATGAAAAAATGAATAGGATTTAACAATTTAAAAATTTGGGGGGATGAACAATGGAAAAAGATAAAAATTTTTTAAAAAAAGGGGGGATGGGAAAATTTTCAAGGATCAATGATCCGGGGAAAAAAATTCAAAAAAAATGGAAGGGGAATGATGAAAAAAGAACATGGATCAATGATCCTGAACAATGAGGGAAAAGACAAATGGTAATAAAAAATGGATGATAAACAATGAACAAGGATCAAAAAAAAATGAAGCGAAGTAAAATTATGGTAAAAGGGAAAAGTTAATTCTAAGCAAGGGGGGAATGAAAATGAGCGATGAACGGTTTTAAAGATGGTTTTGAACAAGGATAAAAAATTTAACAATGCCCCTGGAAAAAAGGGAGAAAAGGATTGTCTATGAAAAAATTAACGATGAAAATGAAAAAAAACAAAATCAATAAAAATGAGCGATGAATTGCAAAGGTTGGTCATGAGCGATTAACAAGGGCAATGTATAAAAGGTTTTTAAGATGAACAGGAAGGGGGCAAGGGGGGGAGAACAAAAAAACGATGGGCCCCGGAATAGGCAATGGATGATAAACAATGAACGGGGGCTAACAAAGAGCGATGAATATTTCCGATGAAGGAAAAAAAAAAATTTTTAAAAAAAAAAACAAAACCTGATGAAAATGAATGATGGGGAAAAGGATCCAAAAATCTAGAAAAGGGGGCGTGAACAATAAAAATTAAACCGATGAACAATGAGCGATGGGCAATCAGCAAAAGGTAAAAAAACCCCTTTTGCGATTAACAAAAAAAAAATGAATAAGGATTTTATTAAAATGAACATGGATTAAAATTAAAAAACAATGAAGTGAACAATGGATTTTGGAAAAGGGGGGGTAAACAATAAAAAGGATCAATGAACAATGGGGAAGATCAGCGGTAATTTTGGAAGTGCAGGGGAAAATTTGATCTATGAACAGGGGGGGGAAAAAAAAAAATGAACAATGGCTAAATAGTAGTATTGAAAAAAAGGATAAATAATTTTTGCCTGGCCCCTGAACAAAAGGGAATTGATGAACAAAAGGTCAATGATCTATGAAAATTGAGCGATGAACAAAAAAAAAAATCAAATATCAATGAACAATAAAAGGGATGAACAATCAACAAGGTCCGAAAACCCTGAACGGTTGAAACGTGGGAAAACAGTTAGTAGGCAATAAAAAATGGATCAATGATCAATGAAAAAAAAGGGGGTGGGCAATGGGTTTTGGGCAATGGATGATAAAACCAAGAAACCGGGGGGCAAATAAACAATGAACGGGCGAATGAAGGCAGGACAAATTTAATTAAAATTCGTCACGATGAAAAGGGGTAGGGAAAAGGTCCGTAACGAAATTAACAAGAACAATGAATAAACATTTTGGGGAAAAATGAATGGATCAATGATCAATGAAAATGAAAAGATGAAAAAATTTTAAGGGAAAAGGGTGATAAACAAAAAACAAGGTTAAAAAAAAAAAGAATTTTCAAAAGGGGTTTTGTGGGCAAATTTGATCCTTTTAAAGGATGGAAAAAAGGCGATGGAAAAGTAAATGATGATATTTAACAAGGATAAAAAAAAAAAATTAAAAAAGCAATGGCAAGAATGAAACAAAAGGTCAAAAATCTTGAAAATTGGGGGAACAAAAAAAAAAAAAAATATCAATGAAAAAAGAGCGATAAAAATTCAAGGGGGGGGCCGAACGGTTAAAAAAAAATGTATAAACGGGGTTAAAAAATCAACAATGAACGGAACAATGATCCCCGAAAATGAACGATGAAAATAGTATGGCAATTTTGGTTAAACAATGAAAAAGGGTCGTAAAAAAATGGGGATGAATAATGGCGATGGAAGGAAAAAAGGTTAATATGGGGAAAATGATGTGAAAATGAATGATGAACAAAAGGGGAAAAATCCCCTGAAAAATTTTGGGATGAACAATAAAAAAACAAAATTTGTGAACAATGAACAATTAGCAAGGGGCAAAAATCCGGGAGCGATTAAAAAACAATGAATAAACGTTAAGGGGGAAAAAATGGGCCTTTTGGTCAATGATCAAAACAATGAGCGATGAACAATGAGTAATGAGCAATGGATAAAAAAAATGAACAAAAGGTCAAAAAAAAATGCGGATCAACAGGGGAATTAGAGTAAAGGGGAAAAAAGGAATGTCTAGGGCCCCAAGGGGGAATAAAAATGAAAGCGATGAAAATAAAAATGGAATTTTCAAAAGGTAAAAATAATTAACAATCCGATGAACAATGAATGATGAACAAAAGGTCAAAAATCTCTTTTAAAAATTAACCCATGAACAATGAAAAAAATTTAAATTCGGGGGGGGGGCATTTTAAAAATCCCAAAGGTCAAAAATCCCGGCGATTAACAAAAAAAAAAAGTATAAAAATTAATGAACAATGAACATGGATAAGGGGCAAGAAAAATGAACGATGAATAAATTGGGGCAATGGGTGATAAAAATGAACGGATAAAGGGGAACAATGAGCGATGAATAGTAGCGTGGAAGGGGGGGGGAAAAAAGGAAAATTAATTTTAAAACAATTTTATGATGAACAAAAAATGATGAACCCCAAAGGTCAAAAATCCCCGAAAATTGAAGCGATGAACAATAAAAAAACAAACTTCAATGAACAATGAGCGATGAACAATCAAAAAAGGATTGGGTCCCCGAGCGATTAACAAAAAAAAATGAATAAGCGATTAATGATGAAAAAAAAAAATGGATCAATATTGAACCAAAGAAAATGAACAAAAAGGGAATGAGGGGAAAGGATGATAAACAATAATTAAACAATAAAAGATGAACGTGGGATGGGCAAAAGGGAAAAGGTTAATGATCAAGGGGAAAATGCCCCTGAACAATGATTGATGAACAGGGGGAAAAATCATGAAAATTGGCGATGAACAATAAAAAAACAAATATAATTTTAAAAATGAGCGATGAACAATCAGCAAAATCAATATCCGGCGTTCAAAAAAAAATGAATAAACAATTTTTTGAGAAAACCAAAAGCCGGATTGTCAATGAAAATGAGCGATGAAAATGAGTAATGGCCAAAAGGGTAAACAATGAACAAAAGGTAAAACCCTGAACAATGAACGTCGGTGGGCGGGGCAAAAAATTTAAAGATTAATGTCAATGCCCCTGGGCAATGGTGAATAAGGATCTAAAGATTAAAAGGAAAAGGAATAAAAGGTTAATGATGAAAAAAAGAACGGGTCAAAATTTAAAAAACAATAGGGGGTAAAAGGGGTAATGGCGGATGATAAACAATGAACAAGGATCTATGAACAATGAACGATCCGTGGCCCCTGGAAGGAACAAGGATTAAGATCTAACAAAGGGGGGAATGAACAATGAGCGATGAGCGGTAAATGTGAGTATTGAACAAGGATAAATAATAAAATTTAAAAAAACACATGGGGAAAATGAATGATGAACGAATTAAAAATCTATAAAAAAATTTGGGGGGATGAACAATGAAAAAAGATCAAATATCAATGAACAATGGGGGATGAACAAAAATTAACCCGGGTCAATATCCATGAGCGATTAACAAAAAAATGATAAATAGTTAATGATGAACAAAAAACATGGAACAATGATTAAAAAATGAAAAGATGAATAATAGGGGGTAAGGGGAAAGGATTTTAAACAAAAAACAAGGATCAATGAACAATGACGATGAAAACGATGGAAAAAAAGGGCAAAGGTTAAAAATAAAAAAACCAAAAACATGATGGGCCCCAAGAATATAAAAAAGGATCAATATCAAAAAAATTTGGGATGAACAATAAAATCAAAATTAATTTTCCAAGAGCGGTGAACAATCAACAAGGTAAAAATCCGGAACGATTAAAAAACAAAAAATCCGTTAAAAATGAAAGATGAACATGGATCAATGATAAAAAAAAGAGCGATGAACAATGAGTAATGAAAAAAAGGATGATAAAAATGAAAAGGATCAAAAAACAAAAAGCGATCCGCGGTAATTTTTGAAAAAAGGAACAAGGTTAATGATCTTGAACAAGGATGAATAAACAAAAGAAACGATGAGCGGTAAAGATTTGGGATTGAACAAGGGGTAAAATAATCAATTAACAATCACGTGAACAAGAATGATGAACGGGTCAAAGATCTTGGAAAATTGAGCGATGAACAATGAAAAAGTTCAAATATCAATGGCCAATGGGGCGATGGGAAAATACAAGGATAATTATCCATGAGCGGTAACAAGGCAATAAAAACAGTTAATGATGAACAATGAACATGGATCAATGTCAAAGAACAATGAACGATAATAATGAGTAATGGCAGGATGATAAACAATGAACAAGGATAAAAACAAAAAGCGATGAATAAGGAACGTGAGTAAAAGGGCAAAAGGTTAATATCAAAGAAAAAAGCGATTTTCAATGAATGATGAAAAGGATAAAAATCATGAAAAATTTGGGATGAAACAATAAAAAAAAAAAAATGAAAATAACGATGGGCAATCCGGGATCAAAAATCCTAGCGGTTCCAAAACAAAGAAAAAACGGTTAATGATAAAAAAACATGGATCAAAAATCAAAAAACAATGGAAAAATGAACCGGGAAAAGAGCAATGGATGATAAACAATGGAAAAAATAAACAATGACGATGAACCATCCGATAGGCAAGGAAAAATTAATGATCGGGAACAATTGCGATGAACAATGATTGATGGGGAAAAAGGGTCAATGATCTATGAAAATTTTGGGTGAAAAAAAAAAAGATAAATAATTTTAAAAATGAAAAATGGGCAATCCAAAAGGTCAATGATCCCCGACGATTAACAAAAAAAAATGAATAAAAGGTTAGTGATGAACAATAAACATGGATCAATGATCAAAAAACAATGAAAAGATGAACAATGACTAATGAAGCCGGATGATAAACAATGATCAGGATCAATAAACGGGAAGGAAAAAAAAACGTCTGAGCAAGGGGAAAAAGGTTAATGATCAATAATGCCCCGATGAACAAAAAATGATGAATGAGGATAAAAATCAGAAAATTTTTAAAAAAAAACAATGAAAAAGGGGAATGATGAAAAAAAGAACATGGATTGGTCAATGAACAATGAACGATGAACAAAAATAGGGCAAAAAGGTGATAAAAAGAACAAGGATCAAAAAAAGGGATCCTTTTTGCGATGAGTAAAAGGGGGGGGTTAATGACCATGAACAAGGATGAATGAACAATAAGGGGATGAACATTTTAAAGATGAGTATTGAACAAGGATAAATAATCAATTAAAATGCACAATGAAAAAAGAATGATGAACAAAAAGGGTTAATTTTTCTAATAAAAAATTAGCGATGAACAATGAAAAAAAAAACAAAAAAACAATGAACAATGAGCATTTTAAAAAACACCCCAAAGGTCAATGATCCCGGCGATTAACAAGAAAAAAAATAAAAGTTAATGATGAACAATGAACATGGATCAATGATCAATGAACAATGAACGAGAAAAAGGGAATGAAAAAATGGATGATCCCCGGGGAAAAGGTCTATGGGGAAAATGGCGATCCGCGTTCGGGGAGGGGAAACAAAAGGTTAATATCAGAACCAAAAGGGGAATAGGCAAAAAGGCGATGAACGGGAAAATAGTAGGTGAACAAGGATAAATAAAATTAACAATCACAATTGGCAATGAATGATAAACAAGGATTGATCAAAAATGAAAATTTTGCGTGGAAATTAAAAAAAAAAAAATCAAATATTGAACAAAAAGCGGTGAACAATTAACAAGGATCAATGATTCCCCGAGCAAAATTTAAAAAAGGGGAAAATTATAAATAGTTAATGATGAACAATAGGCAGGGGAAAAAAGATTGAACAAAGAACGATGAATAATGAGTAATGGCAATGGATGATAAACAAAGACAAAAGGTCCGGGGCCAAGAGCGATGAATAAAAAGGGGGTAAAAGGAAAAAAATTAATCATGTGAACAATGCATGATGAACAATGAATGGTGAAAAAGGGGTTGGGCTATGAAAATTGAAAAGATGAAAATAAAAAACAAACTTTGAACAATGAACGATGAACAATCCAAAGGGGCAATGTTTTCCTGAGCGGTTTTCAAAAAAATGAATGCCATTAATGAAAAGAAAATAAAGGGATCAATATTGGGGAAAATGGGGAACGATGAACAATAAGGGGAAGGCAATGGATGATAAACAAATGGGGAAAAGGATAAAAAAAAAAAAGAGCGATCCCCGATGGGTGATGAGTAAGGAACAAGGGGTTTGAAACATGAACAAAAGGTAATGAACAAAAGGGGGGAGGGGGTAAAATGATAGGGGGTTTTAAAAAGGATAAATAATCAATTAACAATCACGATGAACAAGGGGAAGATAACAAGGATGTGATCCAGAAAAAATTAGCGATGAGGAAAAAATTCAAATATCCGGAACAATGAGCGTGGGCTCCAAGGATCAAAAATCCGAGGGGTTAACAAAAAACATAAACGGGGTTTAAGATGGGTTGGGGAAATGGATCAATTTTCAAAGACAAAAAGCGATGAATAATTTTGGAATGAGCAATGGATGATAAACAATAACAAGGATAAAAAACAATGAGCGATAATAAAACTTTTGATAAGGAACAAAAGGTTAATGATAAATGAGCGGCACGATGAACAATGAATGATGAACGGGAAAACCTTGAAAATTGGCGATAACAATAAAAAAAAAAACTTTGAAAATGAACGATAACAATTAAAGGATTTGAAAACCCTGAGCGATTAACAAAACAAAATAAGCGGTTAAGATAAAATAACATGGATCAATGATAAAAAAAAAAAAAAAAATGAACAATGGGGAAAGAGCAATGGATGTCAATTGAAAAAATAAAAAAGAGCGATGAAAAATGGGGTGAGCAAGGAACAAGGTTAATGATCAATAAGGCAATGCCGATGGAAAAATTGATGAAACAAGGATCAATGATCCCAAAAAGGGGGGTGAACAAAAAAATCAAATATCAATGAACAATGAGCGATGAACAATCAACAAAAAGGTCAAAAATCCATGAACGATTAACAAGGGGAAAATGAATAAACGTTAGTGATAAAATAAACCCGGATCAATGGTAAAGAAAAAAGGAGGGGGTGGGGAAAAGGACAAATGGCTGGATGGTAAACCCCAAGATCAAAAGGAAAAACAAAAAACAATAAAAGATGGGTTTTGGGAGGGGAAAGGGAAAAAAATTAAAATCAAGTACCTGCCGATGAACAATGGTGATGAATAAGGATCAAAATCCGGGGAAAATTGCAAAAAAAATGAATGCGATTAAGGTGAAAATGACCATGGATAAAAAATCAAGAAAAAAAAAAATGAACAATGGGGGAATAAGGAAAAGGGTGATAAACAATGAACAAAAGGGGGTTGGAAAAGATGAGCGATCAACAAAGGGGATGAGTAAGGAACAAGGTTAATGACCCCTGAACAAGGGGGAATGAACAATGAACGATGAACATTTTTTTTGGATTGGGCAAAAAAGGTAAATAATCAATTAACAATGCACAATGAACAATAAGATGAAAAGGGGGTTTATCTAATAAAATTTTGCGAAGAAAAAAAAAAAAAAAATATCAATAACAATGGCGATGAATAATGGGGGATAAAGTCCAGAACGATTGCAAAAATTTTAAAAAAGTTAAGAGAACAAATTTCTTTTGGTCAATAATCAATGAACAATGAAAAGATAAAGGGTAATAGGCAAGGATGATAAACAATGATCAAGGATCAATAACAAAAAGCGA
>JAGPNP010000043.1:0-27844 GCA_019425755.1 Amaranthus cruentus
AAAACTTGTTGTCATCCAGATTATCTTTGGAACAATTCAATAATGAATTGACATAATTCATCATAAAGTCTCGCATCGAAAGTCGTCTTGGCTTGTCATCCTTCAAATGAGCAATATACGGTATCGTTTCACAACCGGGTACAGGTAGTTGCGACTCTTAACATATCAAAGCGTCTTGCTTGGGGTTGGATCTTCATCAATATGTAAAGGCGGTGAATATGGTACATTTCGTGAAATCATCACAATCGCGGTAGAAAGTGATGATGTGTATCCGGAAATGCACTTCGCATTGCATCATACACCATTTGTGCATAGGGATTTTGAACGTGTTACTTGTGGCTCAACGGGAGCAGAATCGGATAAAATTGTTACCGCTCAAAACATTTGTGCGTACCAATCGTAGTAGTTTTCAACAAACCCCTTTTTAACGGATGATTTCTTACGACATCGGGCCACCTCTCGATTCACTACTTTTTACACGACATCTAACTTCCTCTCGATTTTTTCGATCAAATTGTATAAATTCTTGACCCTTCTAAATATCTAATATTATAAACTCCTTTAGAACATCTTGGTACATCCAACTTCTTTCAGTTTGTAAGTCCATTGTTCTGCAAAACAACAAACACCACGTATACAAAACAATTTTCACAGAGAAAAAAACAAAAAAAAAAAAAAATATTTTAAACCTCTCGACCAAGCAGTGACAACTCACCATCGCTAAATGGTCGGTGAGCATCATTTGTTGCCTCATCGATTGCGAGTCAAGTACTTTTGATTGATTTGTGATATAAGTTGGTGATTGGACATTTGAGTCCTAGAGCTATTTTCGACTAAGGTGCGATTGAGGCAATCGTAAATTTAATTAAAATTTTTAATTAGGTTTTTAGGCCATTATTGGGTGAACAATTAAGTAAGAAAACCCACTATTTAGGTTCAGTACTCATAATTATCATAACGAAGTGCCACAAAAAAAAACCTTATTAAATTTTTTCTAGAACAAATAGAACCATACTCAAAGTGATTAAATTTATGTTTTTCAATTCATCCCTCTCTTCCCGGATGCATACTCGATTGAAATTGACCAAGTATGCATCCGAAGAAGAGAGGGACAAAGTAAAAAACAACGCAAGCATCTACTTGTTTAAAGTAAGCAAAACATATCTAATATCATACCTAGAATATTTGGAGAGAATAAAGTAAAGAGAAAACGTTAAATATATGTTTCTCAAAATTGTAAAAATTGAGCATCATAAATTTTACTTTTTATGAGTTGAATAAGAATAAGTTTTTCATTGCATGGCATTGGTTCCTCCATAGTGCAATTTACAGCCTACAAAAAAATCCCTCCAGTTCACCATTAAGTTCTTATATGTTTTTTGACACTAATCATATCGTAAAACAAATAGGAACTACTTAATGGTGACGGAGGAGTAATAGGCGTGAATTTACACTATCGAGGAAAACCAACGCTACGCAAATCGAAATATTCTTTTCACTAGCAATTATAAGTAAAATAATACGTTGCTCATTTTCTACAATTTTGAGGAACATATTTTAATCGTTCTAACACATTTTAGAGTAAGCGTAAATAAGTAAGAAAAACAAAATTTCGTTATTTTAAGTACTCATAATTATCAACAAAATGGCAACAAAAAACCTCATTAAATATTTTTTAACAATAAATACAACAATTAAATTTATGTTAATTGTTTCATAGCACCTTCTCGACAAAGTTGACGTATAATATCAAATTTATGTTTCAAATTTGTCGTTCAACTCACTCCTACACTTGAGTGAAGAAACTTCGATTGTGGAAGTGAGGATGAACGCAAGAGAGAAACATGCCAAAGAATTTTACACCTCTTTTCACAATAAATGGAACTTTAGAGAAAGAAAGGAAGGTTGAGTGAAAATGACGTTGAGGGTATTTATAGACAAACTCAGTAACTTTCCGACTATAACGACCAAAGTTAGTGAATTCGTCGGCTCATTTTAATTACCGGTTTGAGGTTTTTTGCAGAACAGATCTGACCAAAACTATAGTCGGAAACGCGACTAAGATATTTGTCAGAGATGCGTCGGCATTTTGCTACCATTTCTGTTTGGTCGGAAAGTGGTCGGAAATGCCGACTACAAGCTGTTAGTCGGTATTTAGTCGGTAATGTCCGACTAAAAATGGGTAGTCGGTATTTTGGGTCGGAATTTTGCAAAATTATTGTAGTGAAGCTAGAACCTATGGCATCCGGCTGAAAGACCATAACACAAAGTTTTTTCATGCAGCTACAAACTTTAGGCGAAAAAGAAATGAGATTGTCAGCCTGAAAATTAATGGAAGAATGATACATGGAATCCCTCAACTCCAAGAAGAAATTCGAGCACATTTTCAATAGAGGTTTTCCCAAAACCCTTGTTAGGAGTTTGATTTTGATTTGGGTGACCACGCTAGAATCTCTGAGGATCAAGCAACTCTCCTGGAAGTCATTCCTTCAAGGGATGAAATCAAAAACGCTGTATGGGCATGTGGCGTGGATAAGGCACCAGGGTATGATGGTTTTAACTTCAAATTCATAAGAGAGATGTGGGATACTATGGGTGATGATATTTATGCAAGTGTGTTAGAATTTTTCCACACTGGGGGATCTTTGAGAAGTGTGAATGTTACTTGGGTGTCGTTGATCCCAAAAGTACTATCACCTACATCTATTGATGATTACAGGCCGATCAGCATGGTGGGTGCGATTTATAAAATAATCTCAAAAATCCTCTCCTTTAGACTTAAAGAGGTGATTGGCCCACTCATTGATAAATCGCAGAGTGCTTTTGTGATGGATAGACAAATCCTAGATGGGGTGTTAATCGCGAATGAATCACTGCGATGGCTGAAGAAACGGAAAATTTCGGGTGCACTGGTCAAACTTGATTTCCAGAAAGCATATGACTCAGTTAACTGGAAATTCCTCGAACAGATTATGTCTAAGCTCGGATTTGGCAGGAAATGGATCCAATGGATCATGAACTGTGTGAGTACTGCATCAATGTCAATCCTCCTCAATGGATCGCCGCTTAAACCGTTCAACATGGGCAAAGGATTAAGGCAAGGTGACCCCCTCTCCCCTTACCTTTTCATTTTAGTTAGTGAGGCTTTGGTTTGTTTTCTTAAAAAAGCTGAAATCGCTAACTTGATTAGACCGGTCATGATTGGTGGGAATGAGGTGCCTCTAAAGCACCTCCAATTTGCTGATGACACTATTATCTTTGTCCCCAATGATCCTCTTTGCATTACTAATTATTTTCGAATCTTGGATGTGTTTGCGGTTATGTCGGGTCTCTATTTAAATTATAGCAAATCATGCTTTATTACTTGGAATACTGGGGATAATTCTTGGGCGTGTGATTTAGCTAACCTATTTGGATGCCGACACTAAAAGTGTCCCTTCACTTATTTGGGTTTTCCGTTGGGGGATAATATGTCCAAGGAATCAGCTAACACTATGGTTCGTAGTGATGGAGAAATTGAAAACTGGAAGCTTCCTCGCAGATAAAGGAATCATTCCGACTCAGCAAGCATTTTGCCCCTTCTGTGGTCTGGTGATCGAAACCCAATCCCATATTATTTTCTCTTGTCATTTTTCATGGTGTGTTTGGATGCAGATTCTGGAGTGGTGCCAGATTCAGGGTGTTCTTCCTGTCTCTTGCGGAGCTTTTATGGATCAATGGAAAGGACTCCTCGTTGGCCGGAAGTGGAAGCAACTGCAGCCCCTGATTCTCGGCTGCGTAATTTGGTCACTGTGGTATGAAAGAAACCAGGTTAAATTCCAGGGAAAGACACCCAATCTTTGTCAAGTGGTTACCTCGCTGAAAATTAGAGTTGGTGCATGGTCAAAGGAATTTTTGGGCGCTAGCTTCTTCTCCCCTCGTCTCCCTCTGCTTGAGAACTTCTAGTTGCTTTGTTTTTTTGAACCTATTGTAATATCTGGAACGTTGACTAGTTTTGCTTTCTGGGGCGTGAGTCTTGGTGGGCAGTCTATGGATTGTTGGCATTGGCGATAATTGGTAGGAGTCGTATTTTAGGACTGGTGTGTAAGTATATATATATATATATATTTATATATATATTGAAAATTGGGAAAATATATAAATAAATGAGAGAGAACACCACACTGAGACTTGGGAACCCAAACCCGCCGTCATAAAAAACCCCGCGAGGGGAAAAAGCCATTGGAAAGGGGCTAAGAATCAGGCCATCCGAAATAGCATAGGGATGGGCTATGCGATACTCGAGTAATAATAAAATACACCTAGCACCTTACACACCATGTACTAATTATCACGTAACACACCATGTCAAGGAATTCCAGAACAAAAGTATAGATTTCATCCTCTAGCACATCCCACATCTCCCTAATAAACTTGAAATTAAACCCATCGTAACCAGGAGCTTTGTCAATACCACATGCCCACACAGCCTTCTTGACTTCCTCCTTAGAAGGAATCGACTCTAGAAATATGGATTGTTCCTCTGAAATTTTCGAATGGTCACTCATATCGAAATCAAAATTAGGCGTTGATTCTTGTGAAAATCTCTTGGCAAAGGGGATTCGCACTTCTCTTTTGAGATTACTATAACACCATGGAAGTGAACCCCATCAATCTTAAGATCTACAATTTCATTCCTTTTCCTTCTAAAAACAGTCATTGCATGGAAGAATTTTGTATTGCGATCCTTTAGACTAAATCCGTAAGTCCTTGATTTTTGCCTCCAAATCCTCTCTCTTCTAATTAGCCATAATTGAAGATGACTTTCAGCTGCAGCTAATCTGGCCTTTTCCATCTCATTTAAAGCCCTTTCATCACTACATATCTGCAACTCATGGATAATTTTCTCCAAGCTTCCAATTTTTGCATCCATATGATCAAAATGTTCTTTATTCCATTGTTTCAGCGGCGCTTTCAACAACTTCAGTTTATTGCACAAACCAATGTTAAGCATATTGTTCCATTCCCTAACAATAAAATCTTTAAACTCAGGGTTAAGGAACCATGCATCAATGCTACGAAACGGCTTCGGGCCCCAATTAATGACCTTTGATGTCGCCAATAATAATGGGTTGTGATCTGAAAAGCTTCTCATAAGTCCCTCCAAACGAAGCTGTGGGAATTTAACGAGCCAATCACTTGAACAGAACATTCTATCAATTTTACTCTTTGAAGCATTTCTCCTCCACGTAAACTTAATCCCATGCAACGGAATATCGATTAAGCCCAAGGTCTGCACCCAACTAGCAAAGTCCCTCATTCCCGTATTGTTTTGGAACCGACCCACTCTTTCCTTTCTATGTAAAATTTCATTGAAATCTCCCATTAACAGCACTGGTTTATTGATGCCAAGAATATGAGCCTTCAAATCCTCAAACATTCCATATCTTTCCGCTCTATCAATAGGACCGTAAATGACTCCAACACAACAATCCAGATTTTCATCAAAAACAAGACCCTCCAATAATGTCCAAGAGCATCAATAGTCCTATTTGACACAATGAATTTTGTAGCATCCCAAATAGCTATAATCCCACCACCACAAGAAGCCGAAGCTAATGACTCACACCAATCGTATTCATCACAACCCCATAGTCTCCTTAATCTTCTAATGCAAGAATGCCTATGCTTTGTTTCAACTAACCCCAAAAAGCTGATTTTTTTATTATGAACAATCTTCCTAATACTCATGCTTTTTTCTCCCTTTCCCAATCCCCTAATATTCCACAGAAGATAATTCATAGATTAAATAAAAACACCAAGAATAACTTACTGCAAGCCAAATCTCAGGGCTCTTCAGTGGAGGCGTCCATCCGTAGCAATCTCCTAGACTTTCTTAATTCTGAAAACACTGCCTGCTCATCATTTGTCGATACACCAAGTGCTTTCGCTGTATTCCAGGTATAATGGGCTTTAGGAGACTCAAGCTTGGAGGTACACCTTGATCCATCTTTGTTTTTTTGGGTCTACCTCTTGATTTCTTAGAGGTACCAACTTCACAAATTGGATTTCCATTAGGTTGACCGGCTGATGGATAATCAATAGCTAGAGGCATAGCTTGACAAACATTGGCTTCAACTTCGAACATAGGATCGAAGGGGTCAGACTGCTGGATATAAAACCCGAGACTCTGTCTAATTTGGGTTTGTATAGCTAAAGACTGATCGTCCACTCTTTCCATGACAAGGTCTTGGACATCATCATTTCCACCCAAATCCATAGTATAACCCACATTTATCTCCTTACTACAAACTGGTATGTCACCACTACCTTCAACAGGAAGTTCATTCACCTCAATAGGGCCTCCAAAATGAAACACATCATATGGACTTTCGACATTAACCTGTGCACCTACTCTCCTCAGTGCAGACTCCTCTTCACAAGGAGAAGTCTGACCTCCATGATGTTTTAACACATAGCGCTAATAACAAGTTGATTTGATTGACAATAGTTCCAAAATCAACACACAAATGAAACTAAAAAAAATATATTACCCCTTCAAACATTTTATAATAGTAAATCTCGTCATATTGCTCTCAGGCACAACCTAGTGCAATGATATATCGTTAATGGGGTCATAACACTTGATTTTGTGAACACTAAGTTCAATTTGGTTGATTTCTTTACTAAAGCCATGAGTAGGGATTCAATTGAACATGTTTCAATAACAATCGGATTACGTCAACTAAAATTCAATAAGAAAGCCCAATTCATGCACGATTAACGTTGTGTCTGAATTCAATGTGGTGAAATTCTTTTTGGATTTTGTAAGCAACAAGTTTTAATGACCCATCGTTGTTTTGGACCGTGAATAGCGAGGTAGTTGTCATTAAAATCTCAAAGCTCGGAGTTGAAGTGCTCTTGGTGAAGTATCCATTCGCGGGGATATTTTATACGTAAGGAGAACCTACCTATATAAGTTTGAACTTCTGGCCGCTTCAAGTAGTCAAGATTAACTTATAGACTATGATAAACTTATGAATAGATATGAACACGACCATTATAACGTGTCAAAGAAATGACATTGTGCTATTGGTTCTATGCGTACTTCTTCTTCAAATCGTCAAATGTGTTATATGATTCAAATCCACAAGGATATCATTATATCACGATCGTTTGTCAAGTATATTGTACTAGAAGCTAATTCAATCCGCAGGGACATTAGCATTGATGCATATAATGTGATTTTGAGATCTGTATTTTGAGAAAGAGAAAGAAATTTCTAAAGGCTCTAAATGGCGGAGGATTGTTGAGATTTAGAGCGTGTATGACTATATCCAATGGCTTAAGGAATGTACACATACATAGACTAAGCAAAGACGTAACAACGGACCAAAATAAGGTTGGTCGGGTGACTTGCTCGTTCGAGCACATGCTCGTGGATCAGGCAGAATGTTTTAAAAACATTTGTTTGATGATTTGTGTACTTGCTCGTTCGAGTATTTTGGCTGCTCGTTCGACCTCTTGTAAATATTCTCGTTAGATAGTTTCTAGAAGCTGTTTTGGGACATGTTCGTTCGAGCACCTAAAGTGCTCGTTCGAGCACATTGAAACTATGCTTCTGTTCATAAAATTTTACTTTATTTCATGGAGGAATATGTTGTTATGAATGGATGTTATACATCATAAGTAACTGATAATCATCAGTTATGTTTTTGGATGAATCCATATGTCACTTCAACTCTATAAATTAGAGTGAGTGCATGAAAATCATTTTACATCTTAGAGAATTCATTTTTAGTCATCTTTTTCTTATTCTCTTGAAACATTTAGGAGAGTGATAAAGTCTTTTATTGTTTTTTAATTTCAATCTCTACGAAAACACAAAGTCATTTAGTTCAATTGATTCGTATTAATCGGTTGATGTGATTAATGTATCTCTTTGTGAATTTCCGGTCTCATAACCCAAGTATCTCCGTGGGGGAAATATCACAAAAGAAAAAGTTTGTAGACGCTTTTAATTTATATCAAGATTTCTATTGATGCCTGCGTCGCAAACTAATCTTCTTTACGGTGTTGTTCATTTCATGGTTCATTCAAAGCAAGGATTCCATTGTCATACACAAAGGTTCCGCATTATTATTTCTTACAGAAAGATGATACTGAATAAGAGTGTAAGAGATTGGTGAAATAGTTGGGTTATTTGAAAGAAGAAAATGGGTTCTAGAAAAAGAAATTTGCAGGGAAAATGGGTTAATATCAAATGTCTTTCTTTTGAGGTGGAGGTTAAAGAAACTATTAAGAGATTCAACACATAAAACTATTACATTTAGTGGTTTAAATGAGATGAGACTCAAAGAACAAATCTAAATCAACTAAAGCTTGATTTTGTTCATTTATTTGATAATTGAGTTGACTTTGAACACATTTTGAAGCTTCATCAGAATTGAGCTTGAACATGAACATGAATCTTTGATAGATTGTTATTAAAAGAGAGGTTTTTAATAGTGGTGGTAATCTTGGGGTGGGGGAATGGTGGTGATTGGGGAGGGGTATAGAGAGGTTAGAGAAGAAGTTTTAATTAGGGGTAATTAGGTAATTAGGTTAGTTTAATTGATTTAATTGAAAATCAAATGTCATTTACCTTGTCAATAGTCATTTAGCAGGTTATTTGGTAAAGTATTTGTATCGGTGTCGTGTTTGATAATTAAAGACTATTGTTTATTAAAAATACATTTATTTTAAAATTACTAAATTTCAATACTGTAGTTGATAAATACTACCTCCAATTCACAACTATTGTCCCATTTTCTTATTGGGACTGTTCAACTCAAATGTCTCATTTTTATTTTTAGTCATGATTTTTTTACCTAAATAACTCTTGTTCACACAAGTAATGACCAAAATATCTCACTTTTACTACTTACCATACTCCAACTACCACCTTTACAATTAATTTAATCAATTAAAATACTCAAATACCACTTTTTTGTACATCTCGTCCAACCCTTAATACCCGCTCCCAACCAAATGGGACAATAAATAAAAGGGAGTAATTGTTTTTGAAAGTGAAAAAATGGTGTATAAAAGTGAAAGTAGAAAGTTGGAGGACAGGCAACCCATAACCGAGACTCCAATCACATCGTCCATATCTAGACTCTGACCCAAAACATAGACAATATTGAAGAAGGAAAAAGACAAATGAAATGGTGAAAATTACTGAAAGGGAAAGTGAAAACTTAAAAGTGAGAAATACTTGTATTTCTTTGATGGTATTGGCCTATTGGGTAATGGGCTCCTGTTTCACCGACCTAAGCGTGTGGAGATTCAAGTGTGAACGTTGGAAAAAGAAAGAGTGAGAAGTATTACGAGTAAAGGGATTCAGAGCAGTGAGATCTGAATCTTAATCTATAGGAGTATACTCCAGTATTCTGTAACTGTAGAAAGTAGTGGTAGCTATACATCAACTGCAGTCTGCAACACCGGAAAGAGAAAGAGATGACAGGATCAGGATCAGGATCTGGATCTGGATCTGGTTCTGGATCTCCTACCAAATCTATGTTATCAAGAAGAACTTCTACTTCTGCTTCAACTGGTTGGGTTAGATGTTGTTTAATAAGTTTTGCTGTCATCTCCGCTCTTTGCGTTTCTGCTCCTGCCCTTTACTGGAGATTTCAACATTCTACTACTATTGCTTCTTCTTCTCTTACTAATAATGCTCATTCATGTCCCCCTTGTTCTTGTCATTGCCCTCCTCCTCCTTCCCTCCTTCAGATTGCTCCTGGTTTGTGCTTTTGCCTTTTCCAATTTACTATATTGTATTATTTTATATCTGTTTATTCTAATTTATTTCTAATTGTAATTGATATAAATTCTACTACATATCCTATCTCCTTTTATAACTTTAATTTTGACTGTTTTAGTAATTTTAGTTTGTTCACAACCTATCCCTTAACTATACTTAGATCCATCTAGATTCTTAATTTGGGTTGCTTTTCAAATTTGTTTATGCTGCTATTCCGAATTTATTTGATCCACCCTTTTTAAAAATGAAATTCACCTAGTACTTGGACTAGCACAACAACCTGCTCTTGGAATTCACTTGCATTGTTGATTTTCTGTATTTATGTTGTCTTTTGTTATTTAAGATGGGAATAATTGAATTTCGGTTCCTCTCAAAATTAGGGTTCATCTTAGAATAGGCAAATGCAAACGTTGTGGGAGCTCTAATGATATACGTGCTGGTAAAGAGCTTTCATAACTCATAAAAGTAGTTGGCAAAATCACCCAGCGATTGGATTTCTTTTTCCGTTTCGGAGGAATCCTCACCAGCCGAACGCAGTACTTCTATAGGGGCCCAAAAAATATGCACAAGTAGTTCCTCTTTTGACTCCCATGTTGATTCCCGTGAAGATCTTTTTACCCAGATTTCTTTTGAATTACAACGTCGAATGGATGAGATTGGAATGACACTTCCTGACGGTGTCGATTTCAATTATTTAGAATACCGAGGTCTTGCTAATCTTGTCTCCGAGGCATGTTGGCTCCGAAATCTCTTACTTGAGCTACATTGCCCTCTAAAGCGGGCCACCATAGTTTATTGTTATATGCACGCTACTGCGCAAAGGTCGCAACCGACGCATGTCATCAGCGGCAATGAGTTGCCAACTACTACTGATTCTACTGATACACAACCCTCTATTAATGTTCCTAGAACTTTGGCTCCTCGCCAGCTGCTCATGCTGATCCGCAGCCACCTAGTGGTGCTGCCGAGTCCATGGATACCGCAGATGTAAGGAGGAGTCTTGCAGAATGTGGGGATCTTGGTCGAGGACTTCGGAAGAAAATGCCATCTACAAAATGGAAGGGATATATTACTAGTATGGTTCGTCTAATAAACCCTGTCACATCTTCTCTTTCACCCGACTCAACTCGAAAAATCGATGCTCTTGAACGGAATGGCACATGGGCTGTTACAGGTCTTCCGCCTGGTAAAAAGGCTATTGGCTGCAGGTGGGTCTATAAAGTGAAATAGAATTCAGATGGCTCTGTGGAACGACTTAAGGGTCGTCTTGTGGTGTTTGGGAACAGGCAGGTTGCCGGCATCGACTACAATGGTAACTCTTCATTTCAAACAAATCCTGAGTAAATGACCAAAGAAGGTGGGTGAGGAATGATTTGGGACATGGGATTCGTGCTGATCCTGTACACCCACTTGAATAGAAGAGAAGACTAAACTAAGGATTAGACCCCAGCTTAGCATCCATAAAATATTAAAATTTAAAGATAAAGGCTTTAAGGCGCAGCCCAGCGAGCTAGGGTTCTGTATCAGTCTCCACCCTTGTTTTTCTAACAAGGCCGGATTTTAATCAGATATATTTAGAAACCAACCCCATTAAACCTTTTCCCTTTTATAAGCACATATGATCCCAGCTCTTCCAATCAATTTGCTTTTCATTCCCAGTCTGTCCCCACCAAGAATTCCTAAGGAGAGTCTAGTAGTTCTTTACTTTCTTTACTCACATAATCCTTCTGGCAAAAGGAAGCAGTACATTAGACTTGAGGACTTGTGTTTTTCGTCATCTTTCATCGCCCATATCTAGGAAATGTAAACACTAAATGGCCCCATGAGTTGGGAAACCGAATCGGCAACAGGACGAGTAGCCTTCTCAAATAGCACCATTCATCTAGTGTGGGACAATCCTATAAATACATGAAAAATTCCAACAATTGCTCCCTTCACGCGTACTGTATTAGACAGCAATTCGGGTCATTCTATTTTTATTTTTAACTATTGTTTCTGAATACATTGTCCACAATCTAAACAAACTGAAACATACGGATCTAAGACCCTACGAACACATATCCTAAAGTCTCCTTTTGGTTCTGCAGGAAAGAAACGTTGTTATGTCACAATTTTTAGGCTTTAAATGTTAACTAACAAGTGAATTTATATCTCAATAATCTTACATTGTTTATAAGTGATGAAAGAGGAAGGAAAACATTAAGTCTCTTGCTGTTCTTGTATAAAGCTGAAATTGTTTTCATCTTTTATATGAAAGTGTTGAAATAATAGAGCAGCTGATTCTGCCTCTCTTTCTGATTTACTTTGGGCTGCAATAGATACTTTCTTTCACTATTATGTCAGTACTTCTAATATCCCGACTTTACTTCTATTGGTTTTGCAGGATTGGCTAATCTTTCTGTTCCAGGTATAACTTTATTACAAGGGAAAAACACTGATAAATTTTGTAGAATTTCTTTTACAATAAGGTGTTGCAACTTTTGTTTATTGCTATGTCATTCTCGTCAGTATCTCTGAAATATGACTTAAGTGCTTATGCAGATTGTAATAGCAGTGATCCAGATCTCAAAAAAGAAATGGCAAAGCAATTTGTGGATCTGTTAACGGAAGAGTTAAAGCTTCAGGAAGGTGTAGCGGCAGAGCACGCACTGCATATGAATGCCACTTTAACAGAAGCCAGACGAGTAGCTTCTCAGTACCAAAGGGAGGCTGATAAATGCATTGCGGCAACAGAAACCTGTGAGGGAGCTAGAGAGCATTCTGAGGCTTTGTTGAGGAGGGAGATGAAGTTGACTTCATTATGGGAGCGAAGAGCTCGCAAAATGGGCTGGGAAGGTGAATAGTACTTCAAGCGTTCAACTTCAACTGCACAATCTTCTTTTACAGTAGAAACACTGCTTGTGGTTCACATATTTATTGTTCTTTGTCCTAGCCTCTAGTTGTGATCGAATTATCCGTTACTTTGTGTAGTTAATGGATTATAAGATGCACAATCTATTATTCAGTAATTTATTGCTTCTAAGTGTAAATTTGACACTGATGAAATAGCAAACTTCCTTTCTTTCGGTGATTCATCCGAGCTTAGTATACTAATGGAGAATCGTGTTCAAAGCAGCGCCTTCCTCCTTTCTCCTTCCCCCCTTTATTGAAATGTGTAAAATTGAAACTTATAAAAAAGCAAATGGCATTCAAGAAAAACCAACAGGAAACTAATGAAATGTGGTCCTCCATAAATCCGAATATCAAAAAAGATGAGTAAACAAATTTGCGGATATGTTCTATACTTTGGTATTACTGCACAAGAACCATTGTGCAATGTGATAGAACGATAAAAATAAATAGCAGACATTACAATAGAAATATGTCCTGCAGGCGGAAGTACATGACAGGAACTCCTTGCCCTTGCGACGCCAGAATATTCTGTTTTATGATATAAACTGTAATTTCCTACACAAACGCAGCTACTTCCAGAGGAGCAGATCGAGCTAGAAGTCTTTTAGTGCAGCTGTAGTTTCACCTTCTTTCTGCTTCAATGCAATCACATCAGTAGCTTGCTAGAAGCCCTGAAGAGTACATCCAGGTAATTTTGCAGTTCAAATAAAGTACTGTGAATGTAAGAAACAATAAAAGAGACAAATAACAAAAAGAATTAGAGCAGTATGTACTTTCTTCAAACAACTCCCGACTATATCCTGCAAGTATTCAGAATTACTCTGGGTTGAACCACAGAGAACCTTTGGGTCATCCAGCAGAAAATTTTCGTCAAACTTGAGATTGGAGCCATCATTGGATTTCAGAACCTCATTCTGCTGCAGACGATTTGAAGAAGCACCTTCCAAGTGATTGAAGTGAGAAGCACCCATCAGGTTGTTATTGCCTTGTCTCGCATTCTCGCCAGCTATCGGAGTGACAGACACGCTAGAATTATTACAATTGAATATATAATCTTGATTCTGACCTTGCCACATCTGCTGCTGTCCTAGATTATTAGAATTATCCAAAGATGAGATTCCAGAAAAAACATCCAGGGGATCATCCTGAAGACTCTGAATAGGAGCATTAGCAGGAACAATGACATTACTTGGGGCATTAGTTAAAAGCATATTTGACCGGACAGAAAGCGACGGAGTCGCTGGTTGAACAGAAGTACCCCAATTGCCTTTTCCACTACTATTATTAATAGCACCCCCAATTCCTAAGGCTCCTTGTGAAACGAATGATGGCTGGTTGCCAAAGTCTCTTGCATTGAAAAGTGGGCTTCCGTTAAACATCATGGCGGTGGTTTGAGGATTTGGAAGAGAAGCCTTATTCATCTGGATTGTTGTAGGAACGCCTTGAAACAAATTAGTATTCGGGTTTGCAGCAAAACCTAATGGAAGTTGGGATGTTTGAAGCATTGGAGAAGGAGACAGGCCTCTAAAACTTAATCCCGCAGCAGTATTCATTCGACTAAGCATTGCTCCTCCCTGATCTGCCAAACTGGGAAATCTTCCTGGCCCAGCAAGGCTTCGATAAATCCCATAGCCTCCTCCTAGAGGACCTATCTGCGCATCCTCCGGCCCAAAACCGTTAAGTCTGTTTCCAGCACTCGGCCCAGAATTGACCTTTTTCAGGTACAGCCTATATTTCTGCCAAAACAAGCGTAATTCCATAATTAGATTATATATTTAGGCTGAGAATGAGTCGATAATGACAATGTAAAAAGTGAAAAACAGTAAAGATGAATATACACACCTGCAAATGGCTTGCAACTTTTTCTCTTGTAAGTCCTTCAACATTCATGAGTTCAAGAATCTTCTTAGGGAAAGCCTCTGCAACGATAATAGAAAGTAAGAATGCATTAATACAAGAAAAGAATATTGATGGAATTCAAAGAAGTAAATAGTAATGGTACTTACTATCAAGGCCTAACTGATTGACAGCATCAACAAACTTCTGATGCAGCTCAACCGACCAGAAAAGTCTGGGCTTTTTCTGGGTGGATGAGTCCTCAGTCTCACGGCCACTGTCCTCAATTTCATCATAATCATTGTTATCATCACCAGAACTGTCTTCAATGCTTTTTCCTCTATGGATAGCACCTTGGTTTACATTAGCAGTAGGAGCACGAGTGCTTCCACCAGCTATCCTTTGTACTGGCATCGATTTGTTCCTTCTAACAACATGTTGCCATATATTCTGAAGCTCTTGAATTCTCACAGGTTTCACCAAATAGTCACAAGCACCATTCCTGATTCCTTGCATCACGCGTTTGGTATCACTATACGCTGACAGCACTGTCAAATTCAAATTCGTCAATGTCCATTTACACTGTGTTTAACCTTTGATGCTTGAATTTATGTGTGTGGATATTCATAATGGTAATAGGAATGGATGCTAGTGTTAATTTACATGAAATGTGTACTTTCATTTTTATGATTATGATACACTCATCCTCATAACTATGTTTTTGTTCGTAATTTTTCACCACTACCTAATATCATTATCTCAATGATACAACATTCAATTTTTGACTATATGAAACTCATCCGAAAACTAAGTGGTTTATAACTCGAAAAATTTTGACTTATTGCCCGTGACTCATGTAACTTGAAAGAATCTAAAAAAATATGGGTCGAAGTCAACCTTGGCCCGTACCCCATTGTTTTGACCTAATTTCCCAACGTTGTTGATTTTTTAGTTCCACGTCATCGGTTTTTGTTTGGGATGCCATATACTTTAAGTTAGTTTGGGTATTTTAAGTTTTTATTTAAGTAAAAATTCTGTTAAAAATTTTACATTTGGGTGGTTCTCTTTAAAAAATTCACCTTTTGATTATTTTTGAAAAATTCAAACATTGCCTCAATTTTCTTTTCAACGACTTTCATCTCTCTACCTGTTGTAGCCATAATTTTAAATGTCACGTGTCTTTGTATAATTGGTTATGTCAGTTTAATTAAAAAAATAAATAAATAAACAAACCATACCCCCTTTCCTCCTTCCCTTTCCACACCAACCAGACAATCACCACCAAAGTTGTTAAAATCGAGATACTATTTGAATCGTCTAGAGAGGTAGAATCGAATTGGAAGAATTGAATCGTAACATCGTACAATTTTACAATAAGCTTAAGTTTATGAGATGTGATAACTATTCATCTCAAAGGTTTATGTTTATAAATTAAAATTTCTAATATTTTATGGATGAAGAATTTTATTTTTTAAAAACATAATGATGAATGTTAAATTGTAAGAAAACATAATTATAATTAAGAAAAGTTTTGTAGAATTAGATCGTTAAATCGTAGGATCATAGAATGTGTTATGATGCTACATCTGCAAATTTTATTCTAGTTAGAATGGTAAGATTCTACCAATTTACGATTCTACGTTAGATTTAAATCGCTAGCTTGTTTTTGGAACGTAAAACCTTAGAATTGTAGTTTAAAATGGCAATTTTGATAAGAATGGTCAACACCAACTCTCCGAGCCTAGCCCCACCCTCCCCTTTCTGAGAGCGGCAAATCCTCGTACCAAGACAACCTAGCTCCTCTCCCTTTCCCTTCCTCTTGCTTCCCTAGACACTCGTCCTCCCCCTTCCCTTCCTTTTACGTTGGGGTGCTATACCAAGTTCTATTTTTTTTAAAAAAAATAAATTAAAATAAATTGTTAAAAAAAATTTGATTTTTTTATTATTTAGAATTTATGTAAAATTTTAAAATTTTCAACTAATTTTAAATGAATTTACAATTTATTTTTTCGATGAATTATCTAGTATAGTCGGTCATCAGTTTACTCAAATCTACTCGTGGTTTAATGAATAGGTGGAATTATTGTAGAAAATCACAAAATACGTCGAATTATTTTAGGTAAATTTTCTTTTATTTTAATTTTTACTTCAAAGTATAAAAAAATTCAAAAAGTAATCGATTATAAGTCATGAGTCAAGTAGTCATTTAAAAGAAAATTGAGGCAAATGTTAAATTTTTTAAAAATAATCAAAAGATGAAATTTTTAAAAGAGAACCATTTAAAGGTGGAATTTTTAAAAGTATGTTTTCCTTTTATTAATTTGTTGTAGACTTAAAAACATTGTATAAATCCTTTTAGAAAAAAATTATTTATAAAAAGAAAAATAAATATTTTTGTGGCTTGAAAAATATTATTGATGAATTTTATTTTGAAAAACATAAGATCCGTTGGATTGACCAAAAACTGTAATGAACTGACGTGAAAATGACCCAACCTGAAACATGCTTGTCTATTTGCTTTGACATGTATATCCAACACGTAATGGATGAGAAAACATGTAGTAAATCATGTCAAATTAATTTCCTAGATAAATTATAGATATCTCAAATCAATTGTGAGTGAGACTAAGATAACAAATAACTTTCCTCATAAAAACCTAATGATTAAAATTAATTTCTTAAATATTGATTCTCAAGTGCATCTCCTTGTATCTTAATTTTTATTGATTAAAATTAAATATACCAATTCAACTTGACCTTAAAAGATCAAAATGAAAATTAACTTTTACCAATTTAAAGTTATTTGTAGAGATCAAATGTGTTCTTATAGTCAATCAAAATTAACCAATATAATTAATTTGTAAATCAATCAAAATTAACCAATATAATTAATTTGTAAAGATGAGATGTATATTTTATACAGAATTAAAATTGAATTTTTATTAAAAAAATAGATCGTGTCTTAGTTAAAACGTGTATTATTTCGTAACAAAAAAAGTGCATTTTTATTGAATATTTTTTGTTTGTTATGTATAGTAAAATGACATGAATTAAAGAAGAATGAAGTCGAAGTGAGGAGCAAAAAAGGAAAAAAAAGAGAGTTGCACCACATTGAATAGAGAAAGAGAAACTTACTAATGACAGGAACATTCATCTCAAGACCCACAAGCTGAAGGAGTCTGATACCATCCATGTCTGGCATCTCAACATCTGTTATCACTATATCAAATCTGTTCCTGTTTTCATGCAACATCCTCAGCGCCTCTCTTGCTTTGTTTGTGGTTGTCACTGTTCACAAAACACATACCGTTTTTTAACAAAAAGGAATGAAACAAAGGGAAGGGAAGGAAAGAAAGAAAGAAAGAAAGAAAGAAAGAAAGAAATGCACATCGTACGTACCGTTGTATTGACATTTTTTAAGAAGATTATCCATCAATTTCAGACAAGTAACATCATCATCCACAACAAGAACCCTCAATCCTACAGGAAAGCGTTCATTTTGCAAACTCATTTTCAATGATCTCAAATTAAGAGAAAAATACACTGTTTTATGTTTGTCACTCAATCTGCTGCAAAACAGAAATAGGGGATTTGGTATTTATAATACAACAATTAAACACATACCAACCAATATTTATTTATTTTTTTAAAAAATAAATAAATAAATAAAATGGAAGGGTGTGGATAATACAGCAAAGTGTACATAGGACTTAAAATGTATCCAAGTCAAATGGAAAATAGAAAAGCTGTAAGTGAATGGATGTTGATTACGCAAAGATTACGATGATGGCAATTTAGGAAAGATAGCAATCATAGTTTAAGGTATATAATTATATTGCTTTTAGAATCTCTTGTTCATATCCTTTCATTCTCACCTTTCTAGAACCTAGCTACACTCTCATCACCATCCTTCATTTTTTAAGGACTCTTTGCCCAGTGTGTCTGTGTCTTAATTAACTCACTGTCCTTTAGCTTTAGGGCACTTCCATCCTTTTCTAGTTTCTAACTACCCTATACTACGTTTTGTAATTGGCGGATTGGATAGATATTGATTAATTAATTATATTATTATTATTATTATTATTATTATTATTATTATTATTATTATTATTATAATTATTCCCTTCATGATCCTCTTTAGTACACCTCCTTTTATGGATATTGCCCTTCTATAGCAACTATAAAACCCTCCATGTATATAAGATACTTATTTGTTTCCATATTGCCAAGATTTTATTTTTATTGTTGTGTATTATTTTTAATAATATTAATCATAATAATAATAATAATAATAATAATAATAATAATAATAATAATAATAATAATAATAATATTATTATTATTATTATTATTATTATCATTATTATTCATTATTACTCCTATTATTAATGTTTTTTAAACATAATTTGTGTAATGTCTACTATACAACAACAAAATATGAAAAAACGCTTTTTGAAGACAACGGTAAAGCTATTGTGCTATTTCAAGTAAAATGATAACCTAGCAGTTCAAATCAGACTTTATAATTACATTGTTTTACGTAAAACGTTTACTCTGTATGTTCACTTTTTTCCAATCTGATTGCACGAGAATGGACATTTTAGATTATTTTAGTATTTCCTGGTCAACTAAAATGACAACCTAGTTGTTCAAACCAAGCTTTATAATTACAATGTTTTACGTAAAACGTTCATTTATGTCCACTTTTTTCCAATGTAATTGCACGGAATGGGCATTTTAGATTACTTTAGTTCAATGAGATATTTTCACTTTGTATGTCCACGTTTTTTCAATCTGATTGCACGAGAATGGACATTTTAGATTACTTTAGTTCAATGAGATATTTCACTTTGTATATCCATGTTTTTCCAATCTAATTGCTCGAGAATGGACATATTAGATTACTTTCGTTCAATGAGATATTTCCAAGTATTTTCTTTTATTTGAACCGATTATAATGTAGTAACGCAAAAAGCAATGTTCTAACAAGATCCATGTTACAATATATAATTTCTTATAGATTATATTTGTGTAGTTAGAAATAATTGTTAGTGTTGTTTACAAAATTTGCATAGATGTCAACCTAGATATCTAAGTTGAACTCCAATATTAAAAAGCAAAGATGTTGTAAATTTAAATTCTACAAAAAATTCCAATCCAGCGGGAGACTTTTAATAATATACATCAGTATCAATCTCAGGATTGATCAAACTGGTAACTAAATGTCTTGCACAGAACCACTTTAGTAACATATTGAGTTCTGTAAAATTCATGATATTATATAACGAAACAAATTACATCTGACTATATGAATTGACATCTAGTCGAACGTGAAAAAATTCAAACCCCACTACAAAAAAATGCAAAGTTACGACTAAAATCTCCGACTATCCGTTTTTAGTCGGAAATTTCCGACTATTTTACCGACTATCACACGGTGGTCGGAAATTCCGACTGATTTCCTACTGAAACTGTGTGGTAGCAAAATTCCGACGGACTTGCGACAAAAATGTTAGTCGCAATTATTACGACTACATCTCTTGTCGGAAGTTAGTCGCAATTTTTCTATAAAAAAAATAAAAAAAAACCGCAAAAAAGCTGAAATAAATGTCTTTGTTGGCCGACTGGATTCCGACCAGAATGTGGTCGCTGATTAGTCGGAAACTTCCTGATTTTGCCTATAAATACCCACCCTCAACGTCACTTTCTCACATTTCCTACACTTCTCTCTACTCTTTTTCTTAATAACGTTCTCTCCAAAACTCGTACTTGTTTCTCACTTTGTCCCTCTCCTCCTCCATCTCATACTTGAGTTTCCTCAATCAAGTGTGAGAGTTGGAGGAGAGGGACAAGTTGAAAAACATAAATTTAACGGTTCCATTTATTGTAAAAAGTGGTCAAAAGGTCTTTGGCATGTTTCTCACTTGCCCCGTTCTTCGTCACACTCATACTCGAGTTTCTTCACTCAAGTGTGAGTGTGGGAAGAACGGGACAAATTGCGAAACATAAATTTAATGGTTCCACTTATCGTAATAAAAAATGTGTTAGAAACGATTAAAATATGTTCCTCAACTTGATGAAATTTACCATCGTATTATTTTACTTATATTTGCTACTGAAAAAAGTATTCTTAGTAGATTCATTTATTGAATAAAATTTACGATGGTACCTCCTTGCTTTGTTTTTTACTTTGTCCCGCTCTTCCTTCAACTCGTACTTGGTTAATTTCAATCGAGTATGAGTTGGAGAAGGGTGGGATGAATTGAAAAACATAAATTTAACGGTTCTATTTATTGTAAAAAAAAATTTTAATGAGCTTTTTTTTGTGCCATTTTGTTTATGAGTACTTAACCGAAATAGTTGTTTTTCTTACTTATTGTCTTGTACGTTTACTATAAAAATGTGTTAAAAACGATTAAAATATGTTCCTCAAATCTGAGAAATTTCAGCATCGTATTATTTTACTTATATTTGCTATTGAAAAAGAATAATTTTCGATTTGCAGGTCGTTGGTTTTCCGCGATAGTGGTAATTACGGCCTATTGTATTTTCTAAGGTTGTAAATTGCACTATTGCGGAGCCAACGCCTGCAATGAAAAAATTATTCTTAGTAGACTCATAAAAAGTAAAATTTACGATGCTGAATTTTCTCAGGTTTGAGAAACATATATTTAACGTTTTCAATTTTTTATAGTACATACGAGGAAATATTTAAGGAAAAACATTATTTAAACTTAGTACTTATAATTTTAACCCCAAAATGGCCGGGAAAAAAGCTCATTAAAAATTTTTTTTTTACTTACCAACCAGATTGTGACAGGACAAATAGTCGCAACTTAGTCGGTGTTTAAAAACGTCAAATCAGTCAAAGAAGTCTGACATTATATGCCGACCAATTTCCGACTATTCGTTAGTCGCAGGTTGGTCGGTAAGTTCGAATTTTAAAATCCAGCAACTGGGCACAACTTTTTATGTACCGACAGTATACCGACTATCACTCTTGTCGGATATTAGTCGGACGTTTTCCTGATTTTTCTATAAATACCCCCTCAACGTAAATTTTTCTTACATTTTACATCTCTACTTTCTCTCTACATTATTCTCTCCAAATAATTTAGGTATGATATAAGCATTATTTTGGTTAAATTAAACAAGTATCTGCTTGCATTGTTTCTCACTTTGTCCCTTTCTTCCTCATACTCATACTTGATTTTCTTCAGTCAAGTGTGAGTATGGGGAGGAGAGGGACACGTTGAAAAACAAAAATTTAACGATTCTATTTTTGGTTAATTCAAACAAGTATCTGCTTGCATTGTTTCTCACTTTGTCCCTTTCCTCTTCAGATTCATACTTGAGTTTCTTCAATCAAGTGTGAGTGTAGGGAGGAGAGGGACAAGTTGAAAAACACAAATTTAACGGTTCCATTTATTGTAGAAAAAAAATTTTAATGAACTTCTTTTTGGTGCCATTTTGTAGTACTAATTATGAGTACTTAACCGAAATAGTTGTTTTTCTTAGTTATTCTCTTGTATGCTTACTGTAAAAATGTGTTAGAAACGATTAAAATATGTTCCTCAAATCTGATGAAATTGAGCATCGAATTATTTTACTTATATTTGCTACTGAAAAAGAATAATTAAGAAAAACGATGTTGAATTTCATCAGGTTTGAGAAATATATATTTAACGTTTTCAATTTTTTATAGTACATTCGAGGAAATAATTAAGAAAAACCACTATTTCAACTTAGTACTTATAATTTTTACCCAAAAATGGCCCGAAAAAAGCTCATTAAAATTTTTTTTTTATAAATTTACCAACCAACTTGCGACTGTCCAGATGGTCGCAAAGTAGTCGGTAACTCAAAACGTCTAATCAATCAAAAGTAGTCTGACAGCAATAAGTGAGGCAGACATCTTTATATGTACCGACCAATTTCCGACTACATATTAGTCGCAGATTGGTCGGTATTTTCAATTTTTAAAATCACTGGCTAACAGCATTCTTAATTGGGCACGACTTTTTATGTGCCTCAGTATACCGACCACTTGCCGACTACTCTCTGGTCGCAGGTTGGTCGGTAATTTGGAAATTTAACATTTGACCGGTTCTTAATTAGGCACAACTTTTTATAAACGTGGTATTTGTTGTTTTGCAGAGCAATGGACTTACGAACTGAAAGAAGTTAGATGTACCAGCGAAGTTCTAAAGGAGTTTATAATATTAGATATTTAGAAGGGGTCGAAGGATTTATACAATTTGCAAGGAAAAAAAATCTAGATGAAGTTAGATGTCCGTGTAAAAAGTGCGGTAATCGTAGACTGTGGGCTCCAGATGTCGTTGGAGATCATCTGTTAAAGAAGGGGTTTGTTGAAAACTACTACGATTGGTACCTGCACAAATGTTCTGACGGTGCACCAATTTGTAGTAAGTCGGCTCCGGTTGAGCCACAACAGAACACGGTTCAAAATCCGTATGCACAAATGGTGTACGATGCAGCAGCGAGTACTTTTCCGGATACACATCATCATTTTCTACCGCATTGTGATGATGTCGTCGCAAATGTACCATACTCGCCGCCTGTACATATTGATGAAGATCCGAACCCCCAAGCAAGACAGGTCTTTGAAATGTTAAGAGTCGCCAACTTACCTCTGTACCCTGGTTGTGAAACGCATACTCAGATGTCGGTCATAGGAAAGATGTCTAGCCTGAAGACGGACTTTCGTATTCCAGAGAGACTTTATGATGAATTATGTCAAGTCATTATTGAATTGTTGCCGAAAGAACCCCCAAGCAAGACAGTTCTTTGAATTGTTGGCAAAAATCCTCTTATTGATTATAGGCTGCGGTTGTATGTATTGACCGCAACAATTAATATTTTTTTTAGAGAAAATCCCGCCTTTCTTAACTTTTGCTGTTTCATTCTTCTTGTTTCTAAACCTACTGTTTCATTCTTCTTTGAAACTTCACTAACCTCTCAAAACCTACTGTTGTTCCTACTGTTTCATCCATTTGTTCATCTTCTTGTTCACGAAATTATTCTTCACGAAATTATTTTCAAGCACGAAATTATTCTTCACGAAATTATTCTTGTTTCATCCATTTCTTCATCTTCATCTGAGGTTTACTTTACCTTGCTCTTCATCTTCTTGTTCAAACGCACGAAATTTTCAAGGTATGGACTGTCTTCTTGTTCTCTTCGTTATTATTGATTTTGCATTGTTGTTGCTCTTCATCTTCATCTTCTTGTTGTTGCTCTTCTTAAACCCACATATAATTTTGTTAAATTTTGTTAATTTGTATGCTGATTTGTAGTGTACTTGTAACTGAATATTTTTGAATTGTGGAAAACAATAGCATAAGATGTTGTATTTTATGGGTTAATTTGATTCATAGATAATTGAAGTTGGGTAATGGGTTTTGGAAACAAAATTAGTATAAGATGTGTATTGTTTTCTGGGTTTTATATGTGTATCATGAATAGAATGCTTTCATTTAAGAAAGTCTAATCTTTCTAATTCACCAATGGCTTGGAGATTTTTCGGCTCGTTTTTGCTCTCTCTTCTATTAACTCTACTAGGTAAGCTTTTTTCTTCATATACTTTGAGTTTCTCTTTCTGGGTATTTCTTTTTCTTTTGTTTTGATTGATTCATTCAGCTAATTAATCACTGTACTGATATTTGTATGCATTGTTTTCTTGTCATTTTTTGTCTGGGACTTTTCTTTTAGTTTATGGGAGCTTGGGTATTTCTTCATTACTGACATTTTGCCAGATTACTATTTCTAGTTTTTTTAAGAGCAATTTTATTTACTCCATTTCTTGTGGGTTATTTTTCTTTACTTTCCCTTTTGTAATATGGTCCTAAATATATGATTAATGTGGATGTGGAGTTGGTGGGCATTTGGTAAGATTTTAATGCTTGTGTAGCCCAAATTTGCATAAAAGGCAACAATTTGTCAATTTTGATAGATGTGTGCATGATATGAAATGGTTTACTGATTTTTCTAGATTCTTTTACTGAAAAAAGATGCTTAATTTGTCTATAATTTTACATTTTGATTGTATATTAAGCTAAGTTGCGTTTTTAAGGTTCTTAAAGCTTTTTTAGCACTTTCGTGCATAAAGTAGCTCAAACATGGTTTGTTATGCATGAAACTTGATACACAACATTAATTATCTTAGTCATATGCTTCAAATTACGTATTAAGTTGCGTTTTTAAGGTTTTTAAGTTTTTTTAGAACTTTCGCGCATAAAGTAGCTCAAACATGTTCTAATGTATTTCTATTTATATTCTTTCAGGTGCTTTACCGCATTAAGTGTTAAGTTGCGTTTTTTAAAGTTTTGAAAGATTTTTGTCACTTTCGCGCGTAAAATACCTTAAACTTGGTTTGTTATGCAGGAAACATGGCACACAACACTATTTGGTATATATTATTGTGTTGAAGTAGTTAGAATCGAAAATAAACCTCATTTGCTTGAAATTAAGTGTTAAGTTGCGTTTTTTAAGGTTTTGAAGGATTTTTGTCACTTTCGCGCGTAAAATAGCTTAAACTTGGTTTGTTATGCACGAAACTTGGCACACAACACTATTTGGTATATATTATTGTGTTGAAGTAGTTAGAATCGAAAATAATTGTCATATGCTTGAAATTAAGTGTTAAGTTGCGTTTTTAAGTGTTTTGAAGGATTTTTGTCACTTTCGCGAGTAAAATAGCTTAAACTTGGTTTGTTATGCACGAAACTTGGCACACAACACTATTTGGTATATATTATTGTGTTGAAGTAGTTAGAATCGAAAATAATTGTCATATGCTTGAAATTAAGTGTTAAGTTGCGTTTTTAAAGGTTTTGAAGGATTTTTGTCACTTTCGCGCGTAAAATAGCTTAAACTTGGTTTGTTATGCACGAAACTTGGCACACAACACTATTTGGTATATATTATTGTGTTGAAGTGGTTAGAATCGAAAATAAACCTCATTTGCTTGGAATTAGGTGTTAAGTTGCGATTTTAACGGTTTTGAAGCGTTTTTGGCACTAACATATAAAATATATTTTTTCAAAGTGTTTTCACCAAGAAAATAGCATCGATTGTGGCTACTACGTTCTTAAATTTATGGATGATATTATACAAGCCGTGAAGAACGTCGGGGTAGAAAACATTGATACCGTAAGTATTATTTATTATGTTCTCAAATTATAATATTATATATATTAGAAAATATAATTATATATATTAACAATTTTTAATTATTTCATATAATATTTTATATAGATTTTAAACGACACTCCAAGGGAACGACGCCAATTGACCGACACGGAAATGCGTGAAGTGAAAGACAAGGTTGTCGTGTATCTTGCTAATTTATGTTGGTAGTTATATATCTAATTTCTTAGTTATTATTTATGATTTATTATTAATTAGGACTTATATGCATGTAAATATATATTGTGTATATTATATATATTATTATATTTTCTATTGGCTGCGGTTTGGCCAAAAAACCGTAGCCTTTAAGTGAAATATTTGCTGCGGTTTTTTGACCGCAGCCTTTATTTCAAGCTATCAGCTGCTACCACAAGTACTGGGGTCCAAAACCGCAGCCTTTGGTGGCCCAAAAATCGCAGCAGATGAAGTTTTTTCCACTAGTGTATCTAGGCAAACTATCGAGTTTTATTAGCAGCAGTTTCAAGTAAGGTTATGTACTTCATTACTTCATTATTTGATTAACTTTTGATTGACTTGCTTTGTTATACTAATACTGATTGTTTTTGCCACTTCAGAAACAATGGGCTTGGGATCCCTCTATCACTTCGACGGTGCGCGCGGAGTGGGAGAAGAGGGCCAAGCTCAAAAACAAGGACATTATTCATTATCATAGGAAACTCTATGAGCAAAATAATGAGTACAAGCCCCCCTGGGCGTCGACGGAGGCTTGGGACCGATGGGTAGGGGCCTGGAAAACTGAAGAATTCCAGGCCAGTCGGTCCAGGGGGAGGAGGAACCGTCGCCGGGGCGATGAAGCGGGTGTCGCTGAAGTCACCCATACCGGCGGCTCGGTGTCTGCGCGCAGGACATTGCGCATTTTGGTATAACCTTCAACTTGTAATAATTTGATTTATTATTTTTATACGCATAAATATTTAAACATAATTTGGTGTAACCTTCAACTTTGTTATTGCATGAACAAGAGCAGCGACGCACGCCGCTCTCTTATGAATTGTTTCTACGCACTCATAAGGTGCGTACAAATGACGGGTTGTAGTGGGTCAACGAGAAGTCCAAGGCCATAAACGTAAGTTCAATCTCTGATCTATATTATTTCTAGATTAGCATTTTTTGGTTATCATTGAATCATAGCTTAGTTAGTTTTTTGGTAGGTTAGCTTTTGGTAAATTAGCTGTTTTAGAATATTCCTTAGGATATTTGATATTGAATTTTGAGGAAATGATGGTTTGATAATTGTTTTCGTAGTAGATACACATTATATCTATATTGGCTTCTATTTCAGGGTTTATTTAAGTTTTGGTTTAGTTAGTTTACAGAGGAAACTCTGCCGAAATTTTTACAGAATATATTGTTTTGTTGTTTAGGACGAATACATGCGCCTCCATGCCGAACTTCCTCTTGATGCGCCTGATGAGGAGATTAACGACGCTTATTTTCAGGCCGTCAAAAATATCGAATCACAAGAGCCGACGAAGAAGAAACCCTCCAAGAGTGTGTTTGGTGTTGATGACGCGGCACCGGTTTATTACGCCGATGTTGCGACGCCGCAGTCTCAATACCAGGCCACCCCCCCCCCCCAACCCAAATGGTGAACGAGAGGTTGGATCATCTTCAGGAGTCTATTGACCGAGTTGAGGTCCGCCTCAACTCGCACATTTCAAGGGAGGAGCATGATGCACTCATGGAGGAGCATCGGCAGTTGAGGGAAGAGGTCAACAATCTGCTCAACTTTGTGCGCACCATTTTTGTGGAAAGACAACCTCCTCCGCCTCCGCTCAGTTTGTTGGCCCATTTGGTTTTGATGATAACTTAAACATTTATAAACAAACATATTATGTTTTGAGATTGTTGTATTAGGTTATATATCCGGTCTTCAAAAGGTCGTTGATGAAACCATTAGAAGTTGAAAAGGACATTGCTACTTTACGTTTCAAGATTATGTCAAATTCGGAGAATGGTCAAATCAGAGACAGTGCAGTGTTCCCAGGTCAACCGTCAGAGAATTGGTCAACGAATTTATCAAGAAAATAATTTTTAGTTTTCTTTTTATTTTGTTGTACGGTTGGATAAAATTAAGGAAGCACAAGGAATTAACCGGAA